>PVKA01012594.1:0-57359 GCA_004027165.1 Ctenomys sociabilis | reverse complement strand
TTTTTTTTTTTTGAGGTACTGGGGATTGAACTCAGGAACTTGCACTTGCCAGGCAAGCACCTATTCTACTGAGCTCTCTCCCTAGCCCCAGAAATGCATTCTCTTAATCTTTTTAAACATTAACAAAAAAACCCAAAGTAGTCTGATTGCCATGATTTTCAATGAAAAGAACATTAGATATAAAATCATAATTGTTGAGATATTTGCTTTAGTCAGGTTAAACTCTTCTGTATCTCTCCTGTTTCCTCAAAGATCATTTGGTTAGTTGTCACTTGCAAGATTTTCATAGTTAAAAAAGTTCTAAGGCCGCATGTGCATTGGATGTAAAATTACAGTAAGAGAAGATGGTGAACATGATGATTAGATTTGTTTTATCATTTCCATGTCAAAAATGGGTGAAACCAGCAGTTCAGATTGGCCTTGTGTAGCTGGACTAACCAGCTACCTGAGTTAAAATGTTCTAATTGTTTTTTCTCTTTAAGACACCATTCGCATAATATGCAAATGCCTGTCAATTTGATATTCCTGGACATTTTTTATTGCCTGATCCCCTCTCTTAATGCTCAAAGGCCCACTTAAGTGACTGTAAAAATAACCTAAGTGGTTCTTGTAAACTTGGGCTTCCAGTGAGGCCGAATGAGTCCTTTAGATACCAGCGCACTTGACTGTTGTTTCCACCTATTATGACAGTCTCTGCTGGATACAATATGGATTATAAAATATTGGATGTAAAACTGTTTTACAAATGAGTCTGCCCATAGCCTCTGTATTGTAGTAAGCTAACCAAAGTGCCCCACTGACATCTATTTGCTTGAGTTACATGCGTACAGGATTTTTTTTTTTTTTGTGGAACCAGGGATTGAACTCAGACCCTTGCGCTTGCCAGGAAAGCGCTTATTCTACTGAGCCGTCTCCCCGGCTACATGCGTACAGGATTTTTGTATTTAGGTATTCCCCTCCTTCCATAGCTCAGTTATTTATTATTTTAATATACTTTCTGCCTGAAAGGTGAGTAGCATGCACATAGCCTTGTTTATGACCATTCCTAAATGGAGGATTTCCGATGATATCATCCTTACAAACTTGGAATCCAAATTATCTTTAGTTTGAGTAATTTTTAGTAATGAGTAATCTTGAGTTACTAGTAATTTGTGTCCTACAGCTCCCCTAATGTGACTAGCTTAATTATATTCTTCCCTCCCTACATGAGCATGATTAGTGCTAAACTTTAGTAGGTAGGAAAAGCCAAGGCAGAATTTCTTCAGTCTTAATTAATGAATGAACAGCAGTGTCGTTGTTTTTGTTTTTAATCAATGGATGTAAGTTCAGGTTGTGTGTATGCTTGCAGTTCCATGATGCAGTTACTTGTGTGTGAAAAGGCAGCTGCTGCTTTAGCCCCGGAACATCCTACCAGGTGCTCAGCCTGTCCAAAGGTCATTGAGGTAGTCATGCTGATTGCAACCTTTTGGGTGTAAATTTGAATAGGAGAGGAGTTTTAGTTTTGAGTTGTTTTCCCTTGGGTTTTGTTTGTTTGTTTTTCTGCCTCAGGTTTATTTGTACAAAGAGCCCTGGAGGACACCAGCCGCCCCCCCCCCCCAGACGGCACCCCAGCAGTCACACCAGTCCTTTAGTTTTCACATCAGCAGATATTAGGCTTTTACAGTGGAGCCTTTTTGGGGACCTGGGCTCTTTTGGGAGCCTGGGCTGGAGCAGAAGTTGAAGCCTGGGCCTTTGGCCAGCAAGGCCTGCAGCCCTTGGCAGGGCGGGCACAGATATGCTTCCCAAGCTTGGGGTGCACAACATAGGCAAGTTGAGTGAGCCTGCGGTTTACTCCCTTTGGGATGACCTTGGGCTTGACCTCCTTGGGCTTGAGGAGGGCCTTGATGGCCTCAGCACATGCACGCATGGCCTTGACATTGTTGCTTGCTTCTTCTTGAAGCCCTTGTTGTGCTTCTTGGGAAAATGCATGTTTTTAAGAAACTTGGAATCCACCTCCTTCAGAGATTCATATCGTTGTGACTGGGGCTTCTGGATGCCATTTCTGAACCATTGGCAGGACTGGTTGTGTGTGGTGTGGTTCTTGGATTTGGTCATAACTGCACTGCAAACTGCGGCTACCAAGTGACTGGAATGGGAAGAAGAAAAAAAACCTTCCTTCGTTTTGTTTTGTTTTGAGATGAAGCATGAGGTGATGCAGGTGGCAGGTGCATGGAAGCGCAGCCTTCAGAGACCATCCCCAAGCTAGATGCATCCAAAACTCGATGAGGGAAGCGGCCGTCCTTTGCCACAGAACAGAGTGCAACCTGGCCTGCACCTCTTATAACAATGTGGCGAAGTGGCTTTAAGGGGTGGGGTGCACATGAGACAGGGTTTATACTCTGAACCTCAGTTCAGTGACAAATGTTAACTCTTTTTGACTTGCAGATGTACAGGTACATAATTATAGTACTAATTCAGTCAGTATATGCTAGGTGGAAGATGCTGATTTCAGTGCTTCCATTCTTACATTTATCAGATACTAATTTACTAATTTTAAGTGCTAGGCATATCTGTTGAGGCAAAAGTGTGTAGCGAGCTAAAGAAACAAATTGCTATCCTTGTGGTCCTGTAATGTAATGTTTTAAAAAATGTTTTTAGTAGAGTCTCACTACACAGACCAGACTCATAGTGATCCTCCTGTTTTCAGCCTCCCAGGCACTGGGATTACAAGTGTGTGTGCCACCACGCCCAGTCTCAATTGCCTTCTCAGCAAGCCTCAGGGGCGGGGCTGGCACAGCACCCTGCGGGATCAAACCCCGGCTCCTGCGTCTGTCTAAGCAGGTGCCTTAATCTGCTGAGCTATCTGGCTGGCTCCTATACGTAACATAATTTTCAGACAATGTCATAGTCAGTTTTTTCTTTTCTTTCTTGAGAGGGTCACACCAAGTTGCCTGATTCTTCTGACTCAGCCTTCTGAGTAGGTGGAGTTACAGGCATGTGCCACCAATACCCTGTCTTTTTTTTTTTTTTTTTTTTTGCAGAACCTGGGATTGAACTCAGGCCCTTGTGCTTGCCAGGGAAGCACTTATTCCACTGATCCATATCCCTGGCCCCTAGCCTGTCTTAATTAGAAACTAAAAGAATATCCCTGGACTACCTTTGACTTACACATGGAAATTGAGAGTTGTTACAAAATACATAGACTATTTATTTTTGGTAGAACCAGGGTTTGAACTCAGGCCCTTGTGCTTGCGAGGGAAGCACTTATTCCACTGAATCATCTCCCTGGCTCCAAAGCACATACAGTATTTTATTAGCATGTCGAAATAGTGATTCCCCTGTTGCATCAGCTCTGGATCTGCTACCATCTCTATGTTACAGGAGTGGACTGGACCGTGTAACAGGGTCCAGGGAGAGGACCGATTTGCTTGAGATTATGCTGCTCAGTCACAGAGCTAGGAGTGATATTCAGATTTTCTATTCCAGAGCCAGAAGGCTCAAATCTAATAATGCTTTGCTTTCTCAATCCAATATCTAATAGAATAAAAAATAATTTAGGAGACTTAAATGAAAGGGTCTGATTCTGAGGCAGTTTTTAGATAACACTATAGCTAGCCCATACTATATTTCAGAGGACACCATTCTTTAGAATAGCTTGAGCCTCCTCATTTGTGGTGCTCTGAGCTTTTTAATGTGCTATTCATTGAAACGGCGATCCAGTTCCACTTGCTAGATATTTGAAATTGACTTTTCATTGTTTCATTTGATTTTCTTTGTCGACCAAATTTGTCGCTTCTTTCTGGAAAGAAAAGGATTAATTGACTTCCTTCCATTAATTATAACCATCTCCCGAGAATTCCAAAAGTGGAGCCTTCAGTGTCTGGTGGCAGTGCTGGTTTTCTTTGTGCATGGAGGGGATCTATGATAGTTGGCTGTACCCCCGGCACAGATAACGGGCCTGGGACATTCAGAGCCCGTCACTCCTCCGGAGTTTGCATTGCAGAATGGCCTCAGCTGAAAATTGGATTCTCGGGCAATCATAGCCAAATGGAGTATTTTACTTCCTACCTTTTGATAGAATCTGCATTATTTTTATGCCCCATGTCTTGGCATGTATGCAGATGGATTTGTAAGGAAATTTAAAGCATAAAAGAAGTTCAGAATTTTCAAACATTTATGATACTGGTTTTCTTCAGGGTGGAAAGATTGTTTTAGATTTTTCTGTGTGTGTGTGTGTGTGTGCATGTGCGCGCTGCTTGTTACTGAACTCAATGCCTCAACTATACTAGACAAGCCTTATACCATGGGGTTATACCCCCAACCAAAAGACTAGGTTGTAAATATTAAACATTTTCATTAAAGTTGTTTTATCAAGATTCTATTGATTTTTTTTATAGAAGACAAAACCATATTAATAGCATCATGTTTCAAATAAAGTTATTGATTCCATATCATTATATATATATATATATATATATATATATATATATGCATGTGTGTGTGTGTGTATATGTGTGTATGTGTGTTTAAAATCTAATTAACTAAAGAGCCCAGGGTAGAAAAGCTCATTTTCTTAAATATTGTGATAAAAAAATGACTAAAATTTTTCCCTTCATCATACTACATAAAATAGGATAGCATTTTAGTTACAAGGTCAGAGATTCTATAGAAGTGATATAAAATATTTCACTTGTCAAGGAGGTCATTATAATTGGGAGACATTTTAGACTAGTTGGTATGTATTACGTATAAGGTTTTGTAGGTCTGTGCAAAATGTGCCTTCATCTTAGCTTCTCATTTAGTTGCCTTTAAGGCAGGCAGAGGTTAATGGACTAAGATACTGTAATATTTAGGAAATGGTAGATGACAGAATTTTCTATGAGATTACAGTGTCTGCATCCAATTTCCCCATCTTCAAACTGTGGAAATACTATATATTATGGAAGCCAATTATGGTGAATGAAAAATACTCAGGAAACTCAACAGAATTTTGTATTATTTAGGTTTGTTTTTTATGACCTAGGAGCTTATTCTTGATGGACGTTTTCAGAATGTTGTTTTTCATCACTGATGAAAACTTGCTTGGGGAATAAGAAAATTGAGCTAATTATGACAGGATTTGTCTTCACAGTGCCAAAAGCAAGCAAACGCTTCCGAGTCTGACTGCTATCTTGAGGTAGCACGCCTTACACTCTTTGGGTCCCTAAAGATACAATCCACAAGTCTCTAGTGTGCTGGTCCTCAATCACATCTGGCTTTAAATGACTCTTTGCAAGTTGGCAATATAATACACACTTTGTCTCAGATCACAAGGAGAAAGGAAAACATAAGGCATTAGCACAGGGTGGTGGGCAGCGAGGCAGTGGAGTTACTATTGGGTTCATGTCAAGTCCAGTCCATTGCTCTTGATTTACACTTGCATTTCCATGTTGTTTTGCAGAAAGCTGAAGAGAATGCAGAGGGAGGGGAGTCTGCCCTAGGACCGGATGGAGAGGTAAGGAAGGGTGGCGGTCTGCCGAGTGGGATCCGAGCCCTGCGCCTGCAATTCTATTTTTCTCAACTAATAAGTTTTTAAATAAATAATGGGATATTATAGAAGTTAAAATAACAGAAAAGACTCAATGAAAATTAATCTACTTTCATCTTAGTTTATCAGTCAAGTGATACCAAGTTTCTTATGTAACATTTCAGAATTTTCAATACACAGACAGGTCTATGTGAATAGATAAAATGAAAAAACAAAACATGTAATCTATTGATTCTCTATATTTTCCCAGTAAATGATACAGAATCATAAAATATGACCAGTTTCCCTAGTTTATTACTAATTTGAAATTTGTAAAAGTGAAGTTTATGTATTTGGGAGGTTTTAGACATGTCTGTAACTTTCCAATACAGGTTCTATTCATAGACAGATGCGCAGAGTCCTAAATTCTATTTCCTAGTGTTTCCAATATTCTTCTGCATCATGAGGACATAATTGTTTACTTACTGGATTTTATTCCTGGAAAACACAAGGACCTCTGCCAGTGACTGGCGGTGTGGAAGTACATGCCCTGCACCGGGTGAGGAGGGAGCTGCCTTCAGACCCCTCTTTTCACTCAGAGATTCTGACAAACCTGCTTGAGTCCAGGCGGCTGACCATTTCCGTCCTGAACTCACAATGCACAGAAGCCCTGTGGCGACCCTCACTGCCTGGCCACAGGAGAAACGCTGCTCCACTCCTCTATGCTGAAACCCCTTGAAAGTAAATGTTGCCTCACCACTCAATCACTGGAGAAGAAAGGATCAGGATAAAGTCTAATGTGCAAGGAACTCTCTGTGAGCTGTTAAGAGCAAAAGATACTACTTAGAGACAACTCCAATCTGGGGGCAGCCCAGCCTTACCTGAGCTGGCTGGCTGTGTAGCAGTTTGCAATGAACAAGGACTTGCAAAGAAATGTAGCGAGTTAGTATAGCGAGTTATTGTTACAGAGCTCTTATCTAGTACTCTCTGGCAGGAACATAGGCTACTAATTTGGGTTTAGGACATATATCTTTTTTTCTTTTAACTTTAACACTTGTGAGTTCTGTTGGCTGGAGTTTGTAATGTGGACATCTTGCTCAGCTTGTTTTGAAAAATAATCTTCTTCTTCTTCTGCACTCATGCAGGGCTTTTGCCAAATTTCTAATTCCAGCTACAGTGATTTCCAGATTTCTTTGAGTCCTGACATGAGCATTCAAAGAAGCTCTATTAAATAGTTCAAGGTAACAGGATGTGTTTTTGAGGGAAGTGATAGCACGTGGGAGATTTTCTTCTTTATCTTGTGAGGGTATAAATGACCTTTTGTATTAATGAGGAAAAAGCATCCCGTTGCAGTGCCAACCAACGGTGCTCGGAAGTGTAGCTGTAGCCTGCATCAGAAGGGAAAAAAGACAGTCTGGAGTGAGCTTTCTTTTTCTAAGGTTACTGCTGTGAATACTTGCACACACAGTGTTTCTTAGTCTGACTGCTTTTTTGAATTAGGGGAAGTAGGGGAAACAAAAACTACTCGTGTTTTGGTTTCACTTTCTGTTTTTGTTTTAGGTTATTTCCTGTAAGATAAAGACATCTGGCAAATAACCCCAGGCATACTGGTTTTCCTATCATTTTTCTTAATTGCAATAGTAAATGATATGATAAACCTAATGCCAGTGGATAGTGTTTTCTGTATTTATTTGACCACAAAGCCAATTAAGAATAATTTAGGAAAAATTATTCTTCGCAATAATGGATTGCCTGAGCATAGCACTTGGAGTTGAAGCACTCCGAGCGCAGCACTTTGGGACATCTGAGCCAGGGTCTACTTCTACCAGCCAGTTTCCCTGTCATCAGCGGC
Source organism: Ctenomys sociabilis (assembly GCA_004027165.1). Classification (NCBI taxonomy): domain Eukaryota; kingdom Metazoa; phylum Chordata; class Mammalia; order Rodentia; family Ctenomyidae; genus Ctenomys; species Ctenomys sociabilis. The sequence goes on along the minus strand of PVKA01012594.1, from coordinate 50,022 downwards.
ATTCATTTGCATGGAGCTGTGTTTTCAGGCCTTTTCAGATCATTTGTCCTCTAGAGTAGGTGAAGCACAACCTCTGCAGTTTCATTTATTTTCTTAATTTTCTGAGCAAGCCATTGTTCATAGTCTAATAATGAACTCCAGCTCAGCGTTGCTCAATGCACTAGGTTTCAAATAAGCAGCCTTTTCCCCTTTTATCACACTTTTTGTACAGTGGTCAAGTTAGGTACATGCTGGATTGGTTTTGGATAAAGAGCACTAGTTCTGCAGAATCCAAGCCAGCCACTAATGAGATGGCTCTGGGCTATATTACCTTTTCCTTTTCTATTTTCTCCTAACCCATGGCTTTGCAGTAGCTGTTACCTGGAGAATATTAGTCGCAGGCATGAGGAGTGTTTCTTTGGAGTGACCAAAATTAATTCTGGCCATCTTAAGGAGGAAGGGACTATACCATATCACAGGCTGAGTATCCTAAATGCTTGAGGCCAGTTGTATTTAAAATATTTTAAAAAATTTGAAGTAGTTGCCTGTACATAATAAGCTCTAAAGGATGAGACTTTGGTCTAAATATGTGTTTCGTTCATGCCCGGTGTATACCTTGCACACATAATCTGAAGGTAATTTTACAAAATATTTTTTATATTCCTCATTTTGGACTATGACCTGTCCCATGGTGTTGGATTTTGCACTTGGAGTGTCAGTGCTCAAAAAAGTGCCCACATTTTAAATTTTCAAGTTAGGGATGCTCAACCTGTCGTAGAGCATTGGGTCACTCACCAGCTTTACAGAAATACCAGTGAATCTGACTCAGGGCTATGCCCAATTTGGTAACGTGTGCCTGCCCTGGGGAAGACATGGCTGCTGGGAGCAGACAGGAGCTTGGCACAGCCAGTGCCACTTCACAGGCCCTGCTGCCTTTTCAGCTTCGCCTTCTCCAGAGCACTTAGTGGTTCACATTGCCCTGAACTATATGTAGCTGAGAGTGACAGCCTTCGTGAGCTTGTCTAGGAGGAGCTGACGTCTTGTGCTTGAGCCTAGTGGCCAGTGATGGCTGCATTTTCAGTTTTCTGTAGGGGGTCAGGGCGTCTCACTGAGCACCAAGATTCATTAGGTGGTGGAATTTTGAAATACGGAAAGATATGTCAGATGCTGAGTAGCAGAAGGGCGGAGAAACATCTAACAGAACTGAGGGAGCGTCTGTACCATCTAGGTGACATGATTTTTCTCTCTCTTTCTAGCCAATAGATGAGAGTAGTCAGATGAGTGATCTGCCTGTCAAAGTGACGCACACAGAGACCGGCAAGGTCCTGTTTGGACCAGAAGCACCCAAAGCGAGTCAGCTGGATGCCTGGCTGGAGATGAACCCTGGGTAAGGCCTGAAAGCCACCAACCACGGTAGTATTCTTTGGGCTTTTTAGATTTCAATGAGCCTTGTGAAACCTTGAAATTAAGACAGTGCAGCCTTGGATGCGGTGGTGGAAGTGATTGCCTTCATTTATCGTCTGTGCACAGAATGTGCTGGCTCAGTCGTGTGTGTCTGTGTGGTTTTATAATTTACAAACTAAGTCTTCCCTCTTCTCCACTCCTTTCCTTAGTTACGAAGTTGCCCCAAGATCCGACAGTGAGGAGAGTGATTCTGATTATGAGGAGGAGGTACGTATATGCCTCCATTTGAGGTTTACTATTTTGAAAATTGATGGGAAAGAAACTTCTCTCTAAAGACAGGCCTCACCCACGAGTCCATTTATCCCTTCTTTCTCCCCAGGGTTGGTTTTTACTTAAGACTGAAGCTAAACATTTGCAAAATCTCTGGTGGTACCTTCCTAGTGGTATAGTGGTCTCCTAGAGACTTCTGGCTATTCGAGAATTCTGAATTCATTTGTAACTAATAAAAGAGAAGCTGGTGCTAAACTAGAGATGGTGAAAATGTCTTTTGAGGAGAAGTGAAAATAGGGTACTTTGGGGAAGGCAGTCCCATGTCTCTCAGTGGTTCACTAGTAGAGCTAATTACATAAACATTTTGAAAGTCCTTTAGGCCTTGGAGTCTTTTTGAATTTGTTAAGTCGGAGAACTTAGATGTTAGGGCAGTGTGGACCCGGTTCGACAAGTTTATTGATCATCTGAATTTCTTCCAGAGATTTTTGTCTGAATCCTTGAATGTACTTGTTACCAAAGAGAAGCATATTCCGCAGTGTCTTGGGAAGGATCTGTACTGTGTCTAGAATGCCAGATGGGAATCTTGGATACTTTGAATAGAAATCAAGAATGAACTTACGGTGTTCGTTGGGTCAGTTAGGAATTGTTTAATAATTGCAAATAAAAGGATTAAAAGAAGATTTGATCTCTTTGGCTAGCATATTGCTTGTAGTTATTGCATGTGATATGCTTAGTGTAGGGGAGCTAGTGTTCAGGGTTCCAACAGTGCAGATTCCAAAAACTGGGTAAGGCAGCTTTCCTGGCAGTAGCTTACCAGGATTTTAAAATAATCTTATTTTTATTTTTATATTTCTCTTCTGATATACCATAAGCATTCATTGCTCTTGAAAAATAATGCAAATTACATTCATCAAAGCATCCATTGAAAAGCAAATCTTTGGAATCCAGGCTAACTGCCTGGCCCCAGCTATTCTTTGTTTGTGTCTTATTTATTCTGGTGAATGGGCTCATAAATGAGCTGGTGAAAGCGTTTTCTCTCTAAGAGAGCCAGAGAAGGCAACTATAAGATAAAGATGGCTGCTTAACCAGCAGATGCCAATGTGAGACTGACACCCAGAGATAGCCCTGGACTGCTAGGAGAAGCCAGGCACTTAGTCACCAGCAAGTCCAAGTAACGAGCCCTGTATCCTATTCCTCACCCATGAAGGTATGCTTCTGAGTCCTCAGTTTACCACCTCCTTCCGAGTGGCCTGTCATTGTTAGTTTGCTTTTAGTTTTTGTTGTTGTTGTTGTTGTTTCTATTTTAGGGAAGGGTCTATAGGGTGTTCAGGGTCTTACTACTAGATGGGACTCATAGTGATCCGCCTGTTTACAGTCTCCCAAGAGCTGAGATTTTAGGTGTGTGCCACTACACCCAGTCTCAGTTGCCATCTCAGCATGCCCTGGGGGGCATGGCCTGGGGATCAAACCTCTGGCCCTGTGCCTAGACAGAGCATGTTTTTAGGAGAAGAAGGATATTAAAATTTCAGGAGTCTGCTTTGGAGAGGAAAGAGCAGATATAGCACCAGGACTCTTTGATAGCCAAATAATATCATATTTATCTTATTTGTTTTTGGTTTTGTTTTTTCTTTTATATATTTAGTATAGGGTCTTCCTATGCAGCTCAGACTCATAGTGATTCTCCTGTTTTCAGCCTCCCCAGCACTGGAATTGCAGGTGTGCATCACCATAGCTGGTCTCAGGGGCTGGCTCAGGGTGCTCAGGGGCGGGGCCTGTGCATCATGTGATGCAGGGGATCGAATCCCAGCCCCTACACTTGCCTAAGTAGGTGCTTAGTCTACTTAGCTATCTTGCTGGCCAAACACACTTCTATTTTTTGGAGCACAGTTCTTGATGGTATTCTGAGAGGGTCATTTTTTGTTTCATGTAGTGATCTACACATCAATGGAGAGGCTGGGGAGATAGCTCAGTGGAATAAGTGCTTCCCTAGCAAGTGCAAGGGCCTGAGTTTAATCCCTGGTTCTGCCAAAAAAATAAAAAATATATCAATGGTGTGGCCAATTGCCTGGTTTAGGCAGATCTTATATTTATCTTCTTCCTTAGTTTTTAACTTAAATTTTTAAAGTATATATTATTTGATTTCTCTTTTAAAAATGCCAACTGTAGAATTTCCCTGTTAAAATCTAGTTTTCCTATATCTTTGTTTCATTTCTAGGATGAAGAAGAAGAGTCCAGTAGGCAGGAAACAGAAGAGAAAATCCTTCTGGATCCGAACAGTGAAGAAGTTTCTGAAAAGGATGCTAAGCAGATAATTGAGTGTGTTTCTCTGAGTTTTCTACCTTGGAAATGTGTTGCATGAGGCGTGTACTGAGTGAATTTTTAGACAATTTTGTTTAAGGAAAATTAAAATTCTGGCCCTTCCTGCTGCCACTGCACTTGCCCCTCAGGGTCTGTATCTGACCTCTAGCCCCTGGTCTGAGCTGCTCATGTTGCTGATCCTGCCCTGCCCTGCCCTGCCTTCCTCTCCCCCATCTCTCCCTGCCCTCCCCTCTCCTCCTTTCCCATGCTTTCTCCCCATCTTTTTTCCCTTCTTCCTTTTCTCTGTTCCTCTTCTCTCTCCTGAAACCCCACCTCAGAGTCACTCCTGAGCTTTCACCTGTCACTCGCACTTCCATGACAGACTAGACAAGTCACACTTACCTGCTAACTGTGGTTTCCAGTTTCCATGCCTTTCCTTCCTTCCTCAAAGGCAGTGACGCTTAGCCAGAAGCCCCACTTTGAAATGCCATTTCTGTCCCATCCTGGGTGTCCTAACGCAGGTCAGCTACCAACTTCCCCTGTCCCCCAAATCCTCTACCCTCCTTGGGCCTAGTGTCACCCCCACCTGCTTCCATTTCCTTCTCACTGTCAGTGGTTAGTACCTGCCTTTGCTTGTGTCTGCTGTTACTGTAAGAACAGTTCTTTACTACTTTTAAACCATTTTGAAGCAGTATGCACAAGGGGAAAACTTAAAAGGTGTGATTTTTTGAAAATCCAAGGATGAACACCTCAGTATTTTCTGGTCTTATTTGTGACTGTGTGCCCACTGTGGCAACTTTGGTTTCCCAATCTCTGCTTGGTTCTTCCCCTCAGACTAAGAATCCTCAGTGGTGTGTCATCACTCACATAGTAACCCTTGGCTATAACCCTCGGCTCCCAACGCAGCGTAGAAGCCGGAAATCTACCTTTCTTCTTCCCTGCCCTTCTCATGTCTTCTGGTCTCTCCCACTGGCCTGTCAAGCTTTAGTCAGTGCCCATGAAGAGACTTCATCCCTGTGTCCTGACAGGCTGGGACAAGTTCATGGGCAAAGTCAAGTTGGCCTGTAGCTCTCGGGGTTAGACGTTGATCTCTGGGGATCCAGGGTGTCTTTTGTGTCTTAGACAAATGAAGTACCCTCCCTGAGAAGAGCGTTCTTCATACACATGAAGTGGGGATAATAATAATACTTACCTACCCTAGTTTTATTTAAGCATTTCTGAAATGCACTTTAACATGTAATGGTTGCTAAACTATACTTCCTGCAGCTATTTTAGACTCTCGGTTCATTTTTTTTTTTTTTTTTTTTTGGATGAGAGAACACTCAGATTGTCTGCATGTGATTCCCTGTTCTATATTCCTCAGGACAGCAAAGCAAGATGTGGATGATGAATACAGTATGCAGTACAGTGCCAGAGGGTCGCAGTCCTACTACACTGTGGCACATGCCATTTCAGAGAGGGTGGAGAAGCAGTCTGCCCTCCTCATTAATGGGACCCTAAAGCATTACCAGGTAATTGGTGTGTTTGTGTATATAAATATAAGGTCTCACTACACAGCTTGGACTCATAGTGATCCTCCTGTTTCAACCTCTCCAGTGCTGGGGTTACATGCTCAGTCTCAGTGGCTGGCTCAGCATGCCCAGGGGCAGGGCCACCACAGAGATCAAACCCTGGTCCCTGTGCTTGCCTAAACAGGCATTTAGATCGCTGAACTATCTTGCTGGCCCCATCACTTCCACACTTAAGTCACCCCTTTCTACTTCCACACATAAATTCCTCACAGGGCTGCTAGAGTCCCTAAAAGGGCTTTGTATTGTCTCCCTCTGGGATTTTGCTTTAGAAAGTTTTCTCTTCCTGGAATCAGACAACCCCTATGTGTCTAATGAGTTCTCTATTTTCTCTGAGTTGTTCAGGTTGTCGTTCAAAGTCTCCTCCAGCATTCTGTCCATGAGAAAGTTTTCTTTCTCCTCACCTGGCTTTTGTGCCATCAGTATCCACTTAACCTTGATAGCTATCTTCCTGCTGTGTTCTCAGGGTCTACGCTCCCAGGAGGCATCAGCAGGGCAGGCTGCACTGTCCCCCTCCTCCATTCTGTAGTCCCAGCTGGCCCAGATCCCTTTCCATAGGTTTTTGTGGATTTCTGGTCTCTCCTATTCCTAGTTCCTGCTTTTGCTTTATCCAGGATTAACATAAATGCAAAATTCAACCCCTTTACAAATTTTCATTAAAAAAAAATGTATAAAACAGTTCATTCTCACTAAAAATCCAAGTGTTTCCGGCTATTAGTTGGCTTTCCTAAAGGTCTAGTTGTGTCCAGGCTGTGTTGGAGACAAACAGTTTCACTTAACCACCACTTGTGGCTTCTTACTTTCGCGCTTCCTCTTTTCCTTTTGCTTAACCTTTGGGTCCTTCCTCTGCTCCCTTTGTCTCTTGCTATTGCTATACTTCCACATAACCTTCTGGATGATTTTGTTTTTGCATATGGTTTTCCAAATAGCTTATGAAAGTACTGTTTTTTGTTTTTTTTTTCAAAATACGCCTTTGTGTAAGATAAATTCTGGTCAGTGCAATTGTATACATATACATTGGCACTGTTAACCACTTCTTGGTACATAGGTAGATGTTCCTTGTTTGTTATTTCTTCTTTGACAACGAGCTTCTGCAGGGAGCCATAAGTACTGTACACCTGGGTATCCATTCATTGTAGTTCTGCATGATCCAAAGGAGTGACTTAATAATTTAATGAAAATTCTAAATGAATCACTCACTTTGTGTTATGTAATATTTTCCTAGCCATTACTTCATTAGCAAGCTAAGCTGACTTCGTGTGTGTGTGTGTGTGTGTGTGTGTGTGTGTGTGTGTGTAGTGCATGTATATCTGATCCAGCCTCTGAAACCCAATGCCAGTGTTACATGAATATATCCTGGAATATGAATAACTGGTTGGAGGACAACACTATGCATTACAACAAATATTGTGAAATTCATATTACTCTGTTAAGTAAAATTATGCATCTGAATTTTTTCTGTTTCAATTTTAATTCCTATTCTCTTTAAAATAATTTTTTTTAGAAGAAGGCATTGGGAGGTCAGAGGGGGAGTAAACATTCTCATCTCATCTTTTGTATGTCGCAGGAGGGACTCAAACCTGAGTCCCTGCATCTAGGGCAGTGTTTTGTGATTTAGAAATGTGTTGAACACATTTCCAGGCTGTGAGCTTCTAGTGTGCTGCCGGTGGGGAGGACCATGCCACAGAAATCTGTGTGTCACCTGAGAGCTTTCTCCGGGCCAGGGAGGGAAATGTCCTCTAAGAGCCCCAGCAGCATGGCCCTGAGCCCTGGTCCTGGGCTTCCTCAGCAAGGGGACTGTGCCCTGGAGACCGGCCGATCTTCACCAGGAAGGCTGCATCTGATGATCACTGGGCTCTATGCGCCAAACTTGCCTTCTGGTCTGCTCATCTTTAAGCCTCATATTGGCTTTTTGTTCTTGGAGTGGTTGGACTAGATTTTGATTTCTTTCTTTTCTTTTTTTTTTTTTTTTCACTTATAATAATTCTAGAATGTCATATACTGTGAAATGCTAAGTAGGGATGAGTAGCAAAGCTGCTTACCATCCCACCAGCACGCTGCAGCCCATCATTTCTAAATCTGATTAGCACTCAGCACCTGCCAAGTGGCAGGGACGATTACAGGCTCATATTTTAAATTATTTTTGCATTGGTGCCTTCCCCAGTTTCCTACTGTGGGAAACCTGGCCTACAGTGCCAAGAAGTTAAGAAGTCACAGCCTCACTTGAGTTGTATTAGTATTAATTACCTGTGCAGATCTTGGATAATTGAAGCAATTACTCTTCATTTCAGCTGCAGGGCCTGGAATGGATGGTTTCCCTGTATAATAACAATCTGAATGGAATCTTAGCTGATGAAATGGGGCTCGGCAAGACCATACAGACCATTGCCCTCATCACCTACCTGATGGAGCACAAAAGACTCAATGGCCCCTACCTCATCATTGTTCCCCTTTCGTGAGTAATGTCATTTGTTCCTCAGTCGCCCTTCTGTAGGCTGGCGATCACCCTGTCAGTAGCTTGGCCTTGTTTCTCACTTATGGCAGAACTGTAGCCTAGAGTGGCGGTGGCCAAAATCATGTAATCTGAACGGCGGCTTTCATTTCCCACACGTCCTGTTTGGTTGGCTTGTCAAGTAAGCGGCCAAGGGATTTTTATGAGCACCGCGTTCTGCACCAGCCCTCGCTCTATGAGTAGATCTTATTAATCATCGCTCCTTAAGTGGCTCACAAAAAGGAACGATGTGGGTGGTTTTTTTTTTCTTTTTAAGATTTTAAAACTTTTTTACGGTTCAGTTTTCCAAAAGGTGATTATAATCATTGATGTATATATAAAAAAATCAAAAGACTATGTTCCTATAAATCTTTATTGTATCATTTAAAGAAGAATGGAAATAAAAACTCATCATTGTGAGTGTCGCATTAAATGAGCCTCATTCGTTTGGTACATTTAGGGTTTTAGTGACTTTGCTGCTTTGGATAGACCTGTTTCTACTTTTGATGCAACTGTGCCACTGCCCGCATCTTGCCCATGGGGTGGTTCCTCTCCAGCCTGTAGTGCACCCCCTGAGGGAAGGGGTGACTGCTCACACCGCCCCACACCCCGCCGCCACTGGTGTGTGCCGCGTGGCTGTGGGTGGCGAGTTGTAGCCTTGATCTTGTCATCCATAGATTTCTGCGCTGATTTGAACTTGGGACTTGGAATAAGACTAGGGTTGCATTTTCATGTTGTCCTCAGACTGTGTCTAGATGGGGACCACTGGCCAATCTTTCTATATGAGTTATTGGTCTCCCTAGTATTAGGACATCTTTTATATTTTATGTTCTGCATGTTTTGATATATTATGGTGACCCCTCAGCAATTTTTTTTTTAAGTCAGTATTTTTTTTTCCATGCTCCCTCTTGACAGATTTATGTAACATTTTCATGGGGTTTTGTAATTTTCTTTTCTCTGATTGACACTTTCTTGCAACTTACATGGCTATTACTAAGGAGTGGCTGAAGTACTCTGATACTTGCTTCTTTTCAGTAACATGAAAATTTAGTGATTTTTGCTCCTTGTGTTCATGGACTTGCACATTTTTTCTTGAGTTTTTAAAAATTATTTATTTACTTATTTTTTTGTGGTACCAGGGATTAAACTTACAACCCTCCACTTGTCAGGCAAGTACTTATTCTACTGAACTATCTCCCTGGGCCCTTGAGCTATTTTTTAATGAAGCACAAAGAAATACTTCATAGCAACTTGTTTCCAACTTATCTCTTATTTCCACACTTTTAAATAAGCATGTAATTGAGATATTTTATATTCTCTAGCCCTTTCTAAGCCAAGGCCTGAAGATGAATAAGAACATCTTTTAAGCACTGACTTTTTTAATGAATGTCTTTATTTTTCTGTGTTTTTTGTTGTTGTTCTGTAGAACTCTGTCTAACTGGACATATGAATTTGACAAGTGGGCTCCTTCTGTGGTGAAGATTTCTTACAAGGTTTGGAGTGCTGTATTTATATATAAATGTGGAAAAGCAAAAATTAGGCCCTGTTTTCTTCATTCCATATGCACATCTGTGAACTGTATTCGGCTGTAAAGTTTTGTCATGTACATCATGTGCTAAACAGTGAGAGTTAATCATCCCGAGAAGATTACTGTAATAAACCATAATTACTTTCAGATAGTGAAATGCAGAAGAAAATTGTTAATTATCATATTGCGAAGTTTCTGAAGAGAGTAATACAAATGACAAATACCGCACACTGTACGTGCTGCTGCCTGGCTTGGCGCGGGCGCTCTGCTGCCGAAGGTCCTGCGAAGTCAGGCAATTACCCGGGCCCCTGGGCCACCCGCCGCCCGTGCCCACAGAAATGCAGGCTTTCAGCTGGGCAGCAGGTTCCCTGTGACTGCAAGCTTGCTGTGCTTTCCTTTTATCTTTTACTCCATGCATCTTAAGTGGGAAAACCTTCCTGTCAGGGTTTGAAAAGTGTCAGGACATGTGTGAAGTAGCTGAGACTCTTTATGGGTCATGAGTCAGCATACGATAATACGCATGCACGCGTATGTCGCATGTCTAGGCCCCATTAAGCCATGACTTGTGTTAAATGCTGCACAAGCACTTTCACTGGGTAACTGGTATGCTTTTCTCTCCATTCAGGGTACCCCTGCAATGCGCCGCTCCCTGGTCCCCCAGCTACGGAGTGGCAAATTCAATGTCCTCTTGACTACTTACGAGTACATTATAAAAGACAAGCACATTCTTGCAAAGGTATGCTTTTTGAAAAAAAAAATTCTTTTATCTCTAATTACAGGATATCTCACCGGACTGCGAAGTGTTCACCAAATTATACTCATTGGTGTAATTTGATCATCGGATGTCTGGTCTGTTTCTTTTTTTCCCCATGAGTCTGATACATTTTGGTGGTAGGCTTTAGCTCTTTGCATGCACACATTTCCTGTGTGTGTGTGTGTGTGTGTGTGTGTGAGTGTGTGTGTGTGTTTGATCCTGGACTGTTCCTTATCTTCTCATACTTAATGTGTTACCTATTTTAAGAAATTCACCTGGGTTCCCATTGCAACTTTTTGCTGCAACAGCTTTGAACGTTCTTGGGAAGAAATAATTGTTTTTATTGCCCTGGGTTATTGTTAGTGCAATTTCATTCCTTTCCTGCCCCCCCCCCCGCCCCCGCGAAGATGAGCAGGCGCCTCTCCATATGGTCTCCCCGTATGAGCATTTGTCCGAGCTGAGCTGCGTGTGTTATTTGCAGTTTTCTTCTGGTAGAATAATGGGCAATCATTGTTCAGAGCACTGAGGGCTCTTCCTGTGACTATTTAGATGGTGCTGAGAAAGACTTGTTTCTGTGCCCTTCGTATCTCTTCATTTATGTCCTAAGTTATCTATTAGCCAAAAAAATAGAAGGGTTTTCCCCCTTTTATATCATCTTTTCTTCTAATATGGTTGTGTAGAAAGATTAAAGTACTGTTTTTCATGAAGTAATCATGAGAACCTAATTTTTTTTCTCAGTAATTTCTCTTACCCCATGGGTTGTTTTGAAACCACCATAATCTGAAACTAAGTTATACCCAGCACTGAACAGACTCCCTTTTTCTGCTGTTTGTTCTTTCCCTGCATTAAACCTTGGCTGTGGGAACTGAGTTCTCTTCATGGCATCGTAGGAAATAACATAAAGAAAGCGTGTTCCCAGGGGAGGTTTAATAATTGAGATGGCACTGACAACAATGCTGTGTTCCTGTCCCTCGTGCTCAGAGATGAATTTGGCAGTGTCAGAAATGACGTGCTTCCAATATTACTGTGGGAGAGTGCTTGTACATTTGAGATCCTTTAAAAAAATCCATACCATGTCTTCTGCATGTGTATTTCAAACTTCATTGGAGATGCCTGGTAATGAGATGCATTGCTTTTATTTGTTACTGGAGAAATGGAGCTATGGAAGGGGCAGTAATTTTTTCCAAGGGAAGACCTAATTAGTAGGAAACCCAACAGCAAAAGCAGAGGCCTCTGATTCCTTGTATACTATTTCATAGGCTAAATTAGGCAAGGAAGTAGATTTAGAAAATTTATTTAAATACATTTTTATCTGCCAGTGTTGAGTTTGGGACAGTTGATAGTACAACTGTAATCATTCTTAAGCCCCTTTCTTGGAAGTGATAGGGGAAGGAAAAAAAATTCTGGTAGTTTCTTTCACTTGTACATCTCTATCTAAATTATGATTTTATTCCTTTTCCCAGCATTACTGGTTCTTCTAATGAAAAAGGCAAAGATGGCATGGCACTCTGCCCGGCTGCTGCCTCTTTCTCTCTGAAGAGCTTGGCAACAGGGTCTGGAGACATCCGAACCATGAGTGCTTTCCCTGGCCACTCTGCTCCATATGTTCAACTTTTTAAGTGATAGTCATCTTGAGACAGTTTGTTGTCTATAAATCTGGAGTTGTGGCACAAATGGAAGAATGGTATTTTGGGTTGCCTCTCTCTTAGTGAGAACATTTTAAATACAACAGAGGAGATCCTAGACCTGGCAGATAAGGAATATACTTGAACTGAGGGAGCCTCTTTGTTCAGTATAATTTTTATTTATTTATTTTTTGGCAGAACTGGGGAATGAACTCAGGCCCTTGTGCTTGCCAGGGAAGTATTTATTCCACTGAGCCATCTCCACAGCCAGTATAATTTTTTTTTAAAGTAGCATAACGTTCAGATTTTTATGTGAAATATTATAATATATCAATGTTAGGAACCCATTCAAACCAAAGAAAATGAAACACTTAGTCAAGCCTTAGAGATACCCAACTCAGTGGATTCGAAAACAGAGCTGAAATAAAAAATATTTCAGCTATAGACACCTGCAAGGGCCATCTTGGAGAAACCAGTCCTTACTTTCTGTTTCCAGTGGATAGCTCTACTCTGTAGTTGCTATGGGGAGAGGCAGTGTGACTCAGATTCAATTAAAGGAGTACTGGATGAGAAGATGCAGGACCCAAGGGCTGGATCAACCATTTTATTGGTGCTCAAGTTTCCTTCCTTGTAAAAGGATGAGTTGGAATCCTATACCCTTAAAGGAGCACTGTTACTTTAATGACCCACAGTCACGTGATGTTTTACTTGCTCTGTGCGGCATGAGAAGTAGTCCATCTGTTGAGGTGCTTTCATCCTCAGGAGCATCAGACTATGTCACGTACCAAATGTGGGCTCCTTGGGTTGCCACACTCCAATTGTCTGCTGCATGTTCCTCTCCTCACTGCACATGGCCTTCCTCTTGTGTTGCAGATTCGGTGGAAATACATGATTGTAGACGAAGGCCACCGAATGAAGAACCACCACTGCAAGCTGACTCAGGTCTTGAACACTCATTATGTGGCCCCCAGAAGGATTCTCTTGACTGGAACCCCACTGCAGAATAAGCTCCCTGAACTCTGGGCCCTCCTCAACTTTCTCCTCCCCACAATTTTTAAGAGCTGCAGCACATTCGAACAGTGGTTTAATGCTCCGTTTGCCATGACTGGCGAAAGGGTACTTCTCTACTTTTGGGGTGTTTTGAAATTTCATGACAATGAAATCAAGGGCCTGAAGAACATTAGAACCCAGGAAAACACACAGGATGGTTATAGTGTTGTGTGCTTTATGGAGCCAGTCAGTGGGTAGATATGGTCTCCTCCCAGAATTATTTTCTTCTCCGAACCTGGAGGTATGCGTGGGCATCCTAGCACCTTCTCTTTTGCCAGCATGTTCCCAGGTCCCTAGAGCCTGATTCTGACTGGTGGAACACTGACCCACACAGGCTACTAGGAAGGTGAACATGGTTGTATTTGTTGAACCAGACTAACTCAACCAGTGAATGAAAACCCTCAAGCAAATCTTGCCTTGTAAACTCCGACTTCCCCTCAAAGTATTTCCATAAAGAGTTTGTGTATTAAACCAAACTAGTTTACATGGAATTTCCTGCAAAAATTAAAAAAAAAAAATTTTATAAGCCTTCATTTCACATGTACAGAAATACTCTTGAATTCCTGGAGTAACCATTTTTCAATTTTTTTATTCCTTCAGGCGTATTCCTTCTCTTAGAGCTCACTTATGAAAACACTAATGGTTCCTTAACTGTAGGAATGAAATCCACTAAGAATGGATTTGGAACATTTATGTTTAAAGTCTTTTGCCCTTTAGTCACGAGGCATCTCAGAGGCACACATGCTGTCTGTGGCTACTTATCTGGCTTTCCCATTTGTAGAAAGTAGTGTCAGTTGATTCTGCCCCCTGGAGGTTCATAGAGGAAAGGGGAGGGGAAACATAGAGGATTTTCTAATTAGGACTTAACATCAACAAAATCAGGGCTGACAAAAAGAAAAGAATTATGGTATAGTGCTACTTAGAGACTTACCAGCATGAAAGGTCTACTGTGGTTCCTCTTCCTGTTCTCTTATTACATTTCTTAGACAACCACATCAAGGTCTAACTGAAGTTTTCAGCTTGAAGAGGAAACACTAATTCTTGTCCTTTCTCTGCTATTCTGTCTCAGCATCAAATGAGGTTTTTTTAATTGTTCATTTAGTTTTGCTATGCTAGAGATTGAGCTCAGGGCCTGTTGCATCATGCATATATGAGGCAAATGAACTACACTCTCAAAACGTGTCCATTTTTTTAAAAGTTTTGTTTTGAGGGCTGGCCAAATAGCTCAGTAGAGTAAAGCACCTTTAAGCAAGCGCAGGAGCTGGAGGTTTGATCCCTGGACCTGCTATGCTGGCCCCACCCTCAGGGCACACTGAGACAGCAATTGAGACTTGGTGTGGTGATGCACACCTGTAATCCCAGCTCTTGGGAGGCTGTAAACAGGTGGATCACTATGAGTAGGATCCAGTAGTGAGACCTTGAACACCCTGTAGACCCTTCCCTAAAATACAAAAAAACAATACCAAACAAAACAAAAAAGTTTTGTGTTGATGAAGGATCTTTCTAGGTTGCCCAAGCTGGCCTTGAATTTATGGTTGTGCTGCCTAAACCTCTCAAGTAGCTGGGATTCCTACATACTACTGATCTAGAGGCTGGTTTCTGTACCCCTTTCTGGAGAACACAGCAGTAAGACAATGACAGCCATTTTCATTTACGATGAGCAGATGGGAAAACAATTTGAAGGTGTGGATAGCTAGTGTAAACCTGGTTGTAATGCTTGTAAAATTTCATTTATGCCTTGAAACACACAACAAGTATACATAATCCTTTATTGTATGAAACACTCTTTAAGAAATCCAGATTCATCTGAAGTTCCTTTGTAGGTGGACTTAAATGAAGAAGAAACCATATTGATCATCAGGCGTCTACATAAGGTGCTGAGGCCGTTTTTATTGAGGAGATTGAAGAAAGAAGTTGAATCTCAGCTTCCAGAAAAAGTATGTGTTTTTTGTTGTTGTTATCTTGAGGATTTTGGTTTTTATTCTTTTATTTTTGTTTTGCTGAGACACTATCTCATTATGAAGTCCAGGATAGCCCTGAACTCACAGTCTTCTTTCCTCACCCTCCTAAATCCTAGGGATTGCAAGCTTGTAAAGAACATGTTGCAAATGCAAAAGTTGTGGGGTTTTTATTTTACCCCTGAAAATACATTTGAAATGTGTGCCCTAAACTGCATTTGTGAAATAGCAGGCCTATATATTAGTTATAGGTATCTTGAATATATCCGAAATTTTTTTCATTCTTTTATTAATTTTATAGAGAAACAAATAGCAATGAGACAGCTTCAAACCAGGTTAGTAGGACAGTTACAATATTAATACATTGCATACTGTTGTCTTCATAGTATTCATAGTACAAGATGCAGACATGATATCTTGTCCAAACACTATTAGTACAAATTTTTCTTCTCATTGAATTAAGAGTAGCTGTATATCTATCCTATTTTGTGTGTGTGTATATATATATATATATATATATATATATATTTTTTTTTTTTTTTTTTTGTAGTGAATATATTTCACTACAAAATGGTCCTTCATTTATAGCCCCCTTTTTTGTGTAGTTTTGTCAGAGATGGGTATTCCATTGCCATTGAAATATTGTAGGTGTGTGAATTCAGCAAAATAATCCAATATAGTCCAGTAGCCCATGATGGTAGTGGGTTCTCTGCAGGACTGTCAGTGTCAGAATAACGGCAGACCTCTGTTTTTTGTTTGTTTGAGTCACTTAGAGAAGGGCAATTGCAGCATTTTCAACCTACTTCTCAAAAGCTTTAGGCAAGATTTTCCAAAATTATCAAATTCATTGGGTCTCATTGCATTTTAATTTTAGTTTTTTAAAAATTTAATGACCTTAATGAGTTCACTGTTGTGGGTTCTAAAAAACTGGCAGCATTAAAAAAAAAACTGGCAGCATATAAGTAGCTTGTGTCCTTAATGAAGGGCGTCATGATATCTAGAATTCTTGGAGGTTTATTCAATATTTAAAGTGTATGATGTCATCAGAATTCTGATAGTGAAAAATAGTACAGATTATAGGCACATCAGCTAATTACTCTGGAATATGGCTTTTCTCCTGCACCATAAAAAATTAAATTTCTGTTAACTTTTTTTAAATTTCTGTTTGGAAATGGAGTGTTCATTGCTTTTAGAAGGTCTTTCAAGGCCTAACTCCATAGTTTTGGGTTGTATTTGAGTATTAGCTTAATATATAGCTCATCATAGTTTGCAACAATGTGCATTGGAAGTCCAAATTACATTCTCTTAGATAGTCTATTTGTAACGTGAGATATTTTTATTTGAGTTTCTTTAGATGAGCCAATGCTTAAATGTCTTATATTTGCATGATTGTGGCTTTTCTGGGTAGCTTCTATTTTTGGACAGATTGGTTCATCCTGTTTATTTTAAAATGGGACTTGGCAGGGTGGAATACAGAGTTGATCACTTTGCTGAGGATTTCACTCCCTAATTCCTTATTCATTAATAGAACAAAATTAAGAATACAATTTTTGGACCACACTAATTGTATGAAAAGGCCAGATATTTGAGTATTTTATTTTGCTGGTGAACGCAGCTTGGGGATTGAGTGCTGTTGATATTTCTTTGACTTCCTATGGACTTCTGGGCTTTGCTTCTTTGGTGATGCCCATTCTGTTCAAGGAGAAGCTGAGAAAGTTAAGTGGAAACATTAAACTGGTGAGTGCTTACAGTGGTCATGTGGCTGCCGTGGTCTCTTTCCTGGCTGTCCCTATAGTCCTGCATGTCATAGATATGGTATGGTAGTAATTTCAGGATATCCCAAATATCCTCTTTTTCTTATACAAGCTATAAAGTGAAAGGTAATCAATGAAGCCCTGCATTTATTCAGTTCATGAAACTTCTTAACCTTGTTTTTTCACTTTATTCACTTCAGAACTGACTAATATAGATTGATCTTTAAAAAATGTATTACAAAAATAAATAAAACTTAAAATTAAAAAACCCATTACAGGTTACAGATAAGTACTGTTTTAAGAAAATGCCTTGTAGAAAATGCAGACACTCAGAGCAGGAGGCTTATAGTGTGATCAATTATATCACAAAAGAATTCTATGCTTTACTGGAATACTTACTGTGTAGTTTTCTCTATAAGGAAGCTTGAAGGATAGGTAGTAAACTTGAGAAAATATGCTTGCTTGAAGCTTGTCAAGAGTTAAGTTTTCTGCATAAAAGTATTTGTGCTTTTTAAGATATAAGGTATATTGTATGAGAGGTTTATACAATAATGTCTGTGTGGCATTATCAATGGACACCTTTATAAATATTCATTACCTTTAAAAGTAACTGCATCACCATCTTTTGAGGGCATCCTTGGGGTGGAAACCATGACTTCTGTGTCAGTGGACATGGGTCCCCAATACATTCTCCCATCAGTTACCATATGAACTTCTTAAGCCATTGAACCTGAAAGGTTCTCAGTAATATCATCAGGGAACTGAAAACACATACCTGCCTCACAGAGTGAGGACAGAGTGGATGCAGTGCTCATAATGTTAGGCCAGGTCCATGGCTTCTGAGGAGTGACAGCTACTCCTACCATAGACTTCCCACTTGTGTTGCTGCTTCTATTGTTAACAGAAGTTCTATTCTCTTGTCCACTTCCAGTTTTTCCTTGCTTTTCTCTTATTTCTGTTGTGTTTTCTGTAGCCCATCTGTGTCCCTGTCCCTGTGCAAGGACTGGCCAGTCTGTAGGTGTACCACATGTAGTTATTCTAACCTAGCTTGACCGTTGTTCATACTATGCCTCCTGTGCCTTAGTGGGATTATTTTAAAGCTGGGAAAGTCTGGAACTGTAATTGTCATTCTTGAGATACAGAGCTTTCTTCTGCTACCACTTGCTTATGCCCACCAACAGCATGTGTGTCTTACTTGATATGTAAAAGAATCCATAAAGGAATCCTGGAGGATAGCAAGAAAGGACTAATACTTCTGTAGAAATTGTTCCCAAATGTTTTTGTAAAAGAAGAATCAGGAAAGTTTTAAGATCCTTTGGTTCATGAGTGTGATGCTTGGGTTTCATGCCTTATGCATGAGATGTGCCTCCCTCAAACCTTGTTACGACGTGGGCACATTACCCATCTGACATGAGAAAAAAAGAAAGGAAGAAAAATTTTACTTCTGTGTATTAATCTATAAAAATAAAATCCATTCCTTCTGGTATATAGATCTGTGAGTTTTGATACATGCATAGAATTATGCTATGGGTACATGTCTACAACCAAACTACAGAGCAACTCTATCACCTACCCTTCTGTTGCAGCTTGTGTTTAGATTCCACCCCTCCCCCCTCAAAGCCTCATGCAGTCATAAGTGGGGCTTTTTCAGAGATGGCTGGAACTACAGTGTGTGACTCTGAAATTGATTCATGGTGTGATGCCAGCATTCAGGGTGGAAATGCTACCCACACTAAGTATCCATGGATAAGATATAAAGCATAGTAACAGCTGTGGTCATCCCATGCTTGCTTGCTTGCTTTTATTGTCTTCTACCTGCCATAAACTGTCTCCTCCATGGTGCTCCTCTGCCCAAACACCCTGCCTTGGAGCCTGCTGGTTACGGACTGAAACCTCTAACAAATGCTAAGTAAACCTTTCTTTTCTTAATTGGTAGAGTTGGGTATTTGGTCTCAACAATGAGAAAAGGAACTAAGGTACCTTCCAAAATGGTGCTACTCTCTTAGTCAAACCCTCTATCTACTCTCAGCTCCATGGGGCCCCTGTTCTACTCTCCATTTAAGGTTTTGTCTTTTTCAGAATGTAGTGCATGGAGTCAAAACAATATGTGACATTTTTCACCTAGTTTCTTTCACCCAGTGTAATGTGTATGATCAGAAGTCATCCGAGTCATTGTACTTACCACAAGTTGGTTCACTTTTATTGTTGAACAGCACACTATATGGATATACTTTAGCTTCTGTGTCCATTTAGTTGAGGGACATTTGGGTTATTTCTGATTTTTGAAGATTATGGATATGGCTTCTGTAAAGATAAGTGCAGGCTGAGGTTTTTGTGGGATCATAGCTTTTCATTTTACTTGAGCAAGCCCCTAGCAGTATGATGGTCAGTTGGACAGTCGGCCATCCAGCATCATAAGAAACTTGGACTTTGTTTTCTATAGTGCTGAACTGCTCTGTAGTCCATTACCAAAGTGAGAACGCTACAGTTCCTCCACATTTTCATCAGTATTTGGTATTGTGAAGTTTTAAAAAGAAATTATCCATTTTAATAGATGTATGATAGATTAACTTCATTACTCTAATATCTAATGCTGTACAGTGTCTTTATATGGATTTCGTTCTGGTGGAACTAAAAAGGTATAAGAAGGCCACAGTTTGATAAATGCATCTCAGTGGCATAAGAAAATTAGCTTTAGTATTAGACTAATGAAATACCTAATGAGCAAGGAAATAGATTTTGTTTAACCATCACCACTACAACCAATCTGCTCGCATCAAATCCATCTGTATATATTGGAAGGAATGATAGCTCATAAGAAAGCAACTGCAAGGGCTGCAGATGTAACTCAGCAGCTTAAATGCCTATCCTATAAGCCCAAGGTCCTGAGTTCAACCAGGGAGATATTTCAGCAGTCTAAGCCTCTGCCTGGACTGGGGAAGCTGAGACAGGGGGATCACTATGAGTCTGAGCTGCATAGTGAGACCCTGTACCAAATAAATAAATAAAGACTTTTAAAAAATTAAAAAATAAAGAAAGTGACTATAGAAAACAATTAAAGCTAGATGAAAATTGAGTTTTTGACTTAGCTCCCATTCAAAGTTGTCATTTCTGGCTCTCTTCTTTGTTAATTCATATCATCAAGAACCTACTATGCAAATTGCTGTGTATATATTAATGTCCCAAGCTATTAAAATATGTACATAATGTAAGCTTCACAAGAGGTTGGACTACCTAAAATTCTCCTGATTTTGATATGATTTGCATATGATACATTAAAAAGATTTCTTTCTTTTTTCATTTTTTATTTTTTTGCGGAACCGGGAATTGAACTCAGGCCATTGCGCTTGCCAGGGAAGCGCTTATTCCACTGAGCCATCTCCCCGGCCCCTAAGATTTCTTTCTTTTTTTAAATAATTTTATTGACAAACAAATGATAATGAGACAGTTTCAAAACCAATTAGTAGGACAGTTTCAATAAGAAATACATTGCATATTATTATCTTAGTGATTATTCATTGTAGAAGATGCAGACCTGATATCCTGTCCACAAACTCTATTAGAAAAAATCTTTTTATTCCTTTTATTAAGAGAATATAGCTGCATATCTATCCTAACTATTTTGAATATACAGATACAAAATGGTCATTCATTTGTATCCCCTTTTTTTGTTTAGTTTTGTCAGAGAAGGGTATTCCATTGTCATTTAAATGTTGTAGGTGAGTGAATTCAGCAAAATATTCCAATATAGTTCAGTAGTCCGTAACAGTAGTGGGTTATCCGTAGGACTGGCAATGTCAGAAGTTGTTGACTTGAGTCGCTTACAGCTCAGACTATTAATTGCTTTACTTTTTATACCTCTTTTTTATACTTTTCTGCTGGATAGTTAAGTTCAAGATAAAGCAAGACATATATAATAAGAAATGTAACTTTTGTATTTGATAATGTCAATCAAGTCCCTTCAGGATTTATCCTGAAACCCTCTACCTCACTTTGTAGATTCTTTGACAGTGTCCGCCATGTGGATGAATCACGGCTATTGCTTGACCAATTTGCTCTCTGAGAAAGACTGAGAGAATGGTTTTTTTCCATATGACTCTCCTTAGGCACACTCTACATCATCAATCACTTTTCTCTGAGGCTCCATAATCTCCTTGGTCATAAAATTTGGGATACAACTGAGTTACATGATGTTACAGTACAGGTTCTCCTATGTCCTGAGTCTTCACTGACCTTGAAAGATTAGGGCCAAAATATTGGCTGACCTTGTAGCCCTTATTTTTCTCTAATTTTTGGTCTGCAAACTTGGGTTGTTAACTTCCAGAAGAGAAGCTTATTACCCTACAACATATGCAGTTGGATTTAACCTAACTATCCATCTGAATATTGAACATAAAAATATTTCTTTCAATGAAAGTTATATATATATATATATATATATATATATATATATATATATATATATAATTTTTTGTTTTTTGTTTTTGGGTGGAACCAGGGATTGAGCTCAGGCTCTTGTTCTTGCCACGGAAGTGCTTATTCTACTGAGCTATCTTCCCAGCCTAGTTTTATATTCTTTAAGTAAAAGTTTGGTAAGCTTAATCCGATTAATCAGTGCCATTGTTCCTCTCTCATGCCACAGGTTCCAGAACCTGAGACTTTCATTAATTAAGTCATATTGGGGTTTTTTTTCGCAGAACTGAGGAATTGAACTCAGGCCCTTGCGCTTGTCAGGGAGGTGCTTGTTCTACTGAGCCATCTCCCCAGGCCCTAATTAAGTTTAAAAATCTCACTTCACAGAGTGGCCATACTGAGTATCACACACAGCAGTCGAGGCTCATTGTTCCAACATTCTGCCTCTTTGGAACAGAAACTGTAAAAGGACAGCATGCAGGCAGTAATTGTGAATAAAACTCAGATCCTTCTACTGCTCTATGAGAATTCTTGGCCAATATGATTATCAGATTGGCCCACTTATAGAGGTCAGTCTGTTTATTAACAAAATATTTAGCAGGTAATTACTTTATTATTTGAACAAATCTCCTATGCCTAACTTCTTGGCAGAATTATTTCCACCAAGAAGTCCCTTCCTGAAGTGCTGTCACTCCTTGACGAGCTCTCTCATTCGTGCTGTAATTAGGCACCATCACATGGTAGGGGCTGAACTCAGACCCAACTGGGTTGAAGCTGGCACTATTATAGAAACTCCGCCCACTTTGTTTCTGTTGCTCTGTGTCTACATTAGGATCATTCTGTCTGCTCCTTTTCTCAGTCCATTCCTGTTCTGCCTTGCTCTCGGCTTTCTTCTATTCTCATGTTTGATAGAAGGTATAGGGGCAACCCCAGAAATGGAAGACATGGTGGGACCGGCCATGTATCTTGGCCTTGGAGATGAGGTCTGTTCACATAAAATGCTTATGGGCAGTGGAGAGCAACATCTTCCAACCTGCCAGAAGGAATAACCCAGGCACTCAAATGCTTTAGGGCTGGAGTCTCCAGGGTCTGTACAGAGGGATATATTCAAAAGGAATGCCTGCTAATAACCCCCGGGGGGGGAGGGCTGCTGAGATAGCTCAGTGGACTAAGCACATGCAAGCTCAGTGCCTGGAGTTCAATCCCCAGCACCACATGCCATGCTGGTCCCCTCCCAGGCATGCTCAGCTAGCCGCTAAGACTGGGTGTGGTGGGCGCAGAAAAACCACACCTTGGTCACACTTGGTGGGCACCTTATAAAAATGGGCTCTGTTTCAAATATCAACTTCATCATTGCCTGATGGCTTTGGCCCAATAGATTAACCTACACCTATAATCCCAGTGCTTAAAAGTGGTGGATAACCATGAGTCTGAGCTATATAGTGAGACCCTGCACAAAATATAAATAAATATCCCCTGGGGAACAGAGTAATGTTGGAACAAACACTTATATTTGTTTTTCTTTTCAAAAAAATTCAAGCTATGTTACTGTTTAATGTGCAGTTTTACACTGATCCCCACAAGGTGTGTGTATGTCAGAAAGTCATATGCCTGGGCTGGAGTGTCTAGGATGCAGCAGGGGCTCGCACCGCTTGGAGGATCAACTGTCCAGGCACACTTACTGTCTGGCTCATTTGCCCTCTGCCTTTCGGAGGCTGTGTATGAGTTTCCTTGAATCCGGATATGTCTGAGGAAGATGTGCTGTGGCATATCTTCCTTAGAGGGAAAGGCCATTAGACAGGCTTTACAACCAACTTTCTTGAGGGAAGTTAGAAGGAAAATCAGTTGATTGAGTGATTGGAGAAGATGTTACAAAGAACCCGCAAATACAGTTGGATTTAGAAAGAAAGCCCTAAGACGAAGGCCATGCTACTCTGCACAAAAAGTGACCCAAAAGGGTAGCTTGGAGTTGTTTGAGGAGGTTCCTGGGGCAAATGGAAAGTGCAGTTGTGAGGCTACTACAGTGATTATCAAACTGGGTGTGGTGGTGCACACCTGTTACCCCAGCACTAAGCTGTAATACCTGTACTCTGGAGGCTGAGGCGGGAGGATCCCTGTGAGTTGGAGACCAGCCTGAACTAAGATTATCATGTGGGGTAACAGCTTTTGTTACTCCACAGTCATGGTAAAAATAAGGCTTAGGTTGTTCCTTCCTTCTAAGAATAGCTGTCGGGTCATTCAGAGGAGCTTGTCTTTCTGCTGACGTGGCCATGGTGAGGGTGTTTGGCCTGTTGTCTCTAGGGAATCTGCATACCTCTTGCTCCCCGAGCTGTATTCCTTCTGCTCTTATCACTAACCCGCTGGGGGCCAGAGAGGGAGCTTTCTGTGTTTAGTTCTGGGCCTGGCATCACCTAGTGCACCTTATGGCAAGTGTCCATTTTCTCCTCCACCTTCAGAAAAGCGAGAGGGACGCAGCAGGGAGGCCTAGAGGAAGGCAAGTGTCGGCAAGTTAGGAAGCTTGGAAAGCTCCTTGTTCACCCTCAGTGGGTACCTTATGAAGATGGGCTCTGTTTCAAATCTTAACTTCACCATTGCGCAATGGCGTCGGCCCAGTAGATTAACCTCAGAGTCTTTTTCTATAAAACACAAAGGCTACGGGGCCAGGGAGATGGCTCAGTAGAATAAGCACTTGCCTGGCAAGCGCAAGGGCCTAAGTTCAATACCTGGTTCCACCAAAAACAAAACAAACAAACAAATAAAACACAAAGGCTAAATGTGACTCTCGTAGAGCTCTAGTCTGGGGTAAAGGAGAAAAAGTAGAGGAAATATTTCACACAGGACCTGAGACAGAAAGAGGTCAGTGATATTGGTCCTGGATGCCATTTTACTACCCTACTTGGTAAAAAATCTAAAGTTCTTTTAAAAGGTTTTTTTGTTTTGGCCATGAGAATTGAGAATTCTTGAGAAAGTAGGAGAGTAGTAATCATTTCATAAATCCTGTTTGTATGTACATCAAACTCATGTAGTCATATGAGGAGGATCACTGTGAGCTGGAGACCAGCCTGGGTTGCATAGTGAACTCAAGGCCAGCCTGAACTACAGAGTGAGACCCTGTCTCAACCAGAAAGATTATCATGTCTATAAAACCAGATTTTGTTACCCCACAGTCATTTTGTATACTTTATGTGATTTTTGTCAGTTCTACCTCTGGAAAGTTACAAAAGTAAGCATTTAAAAAAAAATAGTGATATTTTATATGTAGCACAATCAAATATGTCAAATGCAAAATGCATACCCAGTGTATTCTTATTAAAATTTTAGGATTGCTTTTCTTCCCTATAAAATCATTATAAACAAGCAAAGTTTTTGTGGATTCCTTGATCTTCCTTTTGGCAAAAAAGCAATCGTTACGGCCAGGGAGATAACTCAGCAGCTTAAGCTCCTGCCAGGCAGGCATAAGGGTACAAGGTCCTGAACTTGATCCCCAGTACCACCAGAAGAAAAAAGAAGAGCAAGCATCATCTAGTTAGACTTGGTTAAGCAAGGCGAGTTGTTTGCTCTGGCTATACAGGTTCCTTCTAAAGCAAAAGATGAATGAATACTTAACCCCTCTTCATCTCTGACATCTTCTTTCTGGCCCTTGTAGCTACAAATAATCTGATCATTTTAATTCAGTTTATTAAACACTGGTAGTTCCCTGATGTATTTTTAATCACATTCTGCAGGTTTTTAGACATCAATCTGATGTTTATTATGAAAAATTACACATTTGTGTGTGGGGGATTTTTAATAAAAAAAGGAAATAAGGCAGCTTTTATGCATTAGGGGTGTGACGAAGCATTGCAGGTGTGTGATAACCTGACAGGTGAACTCCCTGCCACTGTTTTAACTTGGACTTCGCAGTATTTCAGTAGCAAGTACAGGAGGCCGTGTCCTTTTGCAGATGGCTGTAAAGCTCTGTCCAATTCGGGATCAATCCCTCACGGCCAGCAGTGAAGCCCACTGTGCTGTGTGCTGTTATTTGTCAGGCATGGAGGCTGCTTGCAGTCACCCTAGGCCTGCTATAAGTCTCACTTTAATGAAGACTCGTAGTGCAGGCACTTACCCATTGCAAACTAAAAACTGTTCTGTGAGAAAAAAATCAGAGAACATAGAGCTGCTGCTTTTTTCTAAAATATTCTGTTCATGTGAAAGGGGATACACAGTAGCTGAGAAGAAGAAGGGGTGCAGAATTACTCTCTGTTGATCAGTTTTGAATGGGAGCAGTCAGTAAACCACTCTCTTTCAAATATGGAATCAACTTGACAAATTTTAGAAAACATGGCCCAAGCTTTAGCCTCATATAGCTTAAGGGTCTCACTATCATCTCAGCATCTGTACTAGTGAGGCTCATAGTCTCTTCTGCAACCCTGGCCTGTACACCACCCCTGCATCCAAGAAGGGGGAACAGGTGCCTCTGTGATTCCAGGAGAGCTGCCAGCAGCTATGTCTCCACAGTTGTCCTGAAACAGAACTTCCACCTCCTGCTCCTACCTGCCTCCTGTTCTCTTCTCCTAGGTGGAATATGTGATAAAGTGTGACATGTCAGCTCTGCAGAAGATTCTCTACCGCCACATGCAAGCCAAGGGCATCCTGCTCACAGATGGTTCTGAGAAAGATAAAAAGGTATGATGCAGAAGCCAGAGTGTGTCTAAAGCCACCAAGACACAACCTGTGGTGCTATGGCATTGACCCTGTTGTCCAGGAAGCCTCCCTGTTAATGCCACCTCATGAAAGCAGATGACTGGACCATTCCATAGCTCTCATAGCTGCCCCAAACCTCCCCACCTGCTACGTGCATTGGGGAAGAAAGGAAGAGGGAGCACATTCCTGTTACCAAAGACAGCTCTGCTCACATCAGTTCTGCAGAATACAGTCTGCTGAAGTGTCATGTGGCATTTTATTTATTTATTTTTTATTTTTGTCTTTTTTGAGACAGGATCTCACTATGCAGTTCAAGCTGGCCTTAAGCTCACTTTCTAGCTCAGGCTGGTCTCAAACTCACAACAGTCCTCCTGCCTCAGCCTCCCAAGTGCTGGGATTATAGGCATGTGCCACCACGCCTGGCTTCATGTGGCATTTTAGAAAGTTTTAAAATATATTTTACTCCCAGGACATCTGTTCCATGGTCTTTCTTCCAGAACCCTGGAGAGTAAAGAGTCATGGCACAAAGCTAACAAATTGACACAATTCTTCGAGATTCACTTTTTCAGTAGGACAGTGTAGCTTAAAAAGATGTTTTATGTAACTCGGACAAAAAAGGAAGATTTGGACTACAGGGTGCAAAGGTAACTGAAAAGATGGACAGCCCTTTGTCCTTTCCATAAAAGGCTTTTATTGATTAGCTGATTGATTAATTGATTGGTTGGTGGTGCTAGAGTTTGAATCCCCAAGTGGTAAATGCTAGTGAGCACTTCCACTGAGCTCCATAGACCCTCCCCCAAACTAGGTTTGAGGAAGCTTAGTTTTTAAAACTTGAAAATATTTTATCAACAAATAGTTTTATTTGTCTTTTTTCATGTATTCTCAGGGGAAAGGAGGGGCAAAGACTCTCATGAATACTATCATGCAGCTGAGAAAAATCTGCAATCACCCTTATATGTTTCAGCACATTGAGGTAAGTCATTGTCCTTTGTTTTGATCCTGATTATGGTAACCTTACTAAGCTTAGCTCATAAAACAAAAGCAAAAAAGTAAAATAGATATGAAGGATGAGCATACAACTTGAAACATCATGATCTTATCTGTCTCCAAGTAGAATTAACAGACATGACTTTTGGGTGTGAGTTATCATTGTCTCCAAGCACCTGGACATCTGGAATTTTATAACTAAAAGTTTAAAGTAGTGAGAAAATGGTGCAGGCAAGGCTGATGATGTGGGTCTCAGTAAGTACTGCAAATTACCTTGTTATGGTAGAAGCTCTGAAATTGAAGATAATGGCAAATACACCTAGCTTCCTCGGAAAGATGCTATGAATAATATTAAAATAATGCATCAATATTGAACAGAAAGATGTCCTTTAAATGTCTTGCTTGTGAAAGACACTGGCTTCATTCTGTCACTTAGATTTCATGTTTCCTGTTTTGTTTCTACCGTGATGATGATGATCCAAATCAGGGCTCCCATTCTGAGGTTCAGGTCCCCCAAGCTGGTTGTAGGGGAGGGGACATACTCTGCTTTGTTCTCTGCATGTGACAAGTTTGTCTCCAGGACGGGCACTTGGCTGGTGCAGGAGTGAAAAGGACTGTGGTCATCCAGTCCCTTTTTAGTGCTGCTGTGGAAGCACATGGGCCCGAGGGCAATTGTTTGCCAGTACAGAGCCCAATTTCTACTGCAAATTCAGCAAGTTAGGGGAAATTCACTGCAGGGCTCTGGTATTAGCTCCAGTCGGTCTTAAAACAATAAAGAGAAGCTTGTATAAAATCAAAACATAATCACAGCATAAAAGTGGAAATACTTTTAATTTTTCATATTGTTTTCTTCCTCCCTTATCTTGGGCAACCATGCTTGGTAGGTCAGCATATTTACCTCACACCTGTCCATGTACTAGTCCTGTGCCAACTACGCTGAGTATTTAGCCTTCCAGCTCTGCTACGGCCTTCTTGTCCTTGAGAGAGAGTAGCCATAGTGATCGGGGAGTAGATCTGTAGACACAGGCAAGAGCTTCTTGGATACAGGGGAGCATCTCTGTGCACCTAGGTTCTAGCATCTGTCAAGTTAAGCATCTCCTTAGATGTGGTGGAAAGTATCAGTAGGTAGACATGGGAAGGTATCCATGGATGCAGGAGAGTGTTTATTCACATAAGACAGCTGTGTCCCTTGCTATCAAGGAGAGCTCTGTCAACTGGGGAGAGTGTCTATGAGATGGGGGAGAGCATGGATGGACACAGGGTAGGACACTGAAGCATGCAGAGCCACGGGAGAGCATTTGTGTATAAAGAGGACCTTGGGAGAGAGAGCATGCAGAGACACAGGGAGCATGTCCCTGGATAAGGGAGAGTTTGTGTGGGTAAAGACAAGAATCTGTGGACACAGAAGGAGCCTCTGTTGTCACAGAGGGCCACCCAGGAGAATTGAAGCCCTATTTAATAGAAGGCGGGAGTTTATCTACAGGCCCAGGTGAAATGACAACAGAAATGATGCTTAAAAATCCATGCAGATAAATAGCAGCTATTGGATATAGAACAGTCCATGTCATAAGCCACTTGGGTGCCCTAACTTGAAGTAAGTCACCCAGAGTCCCCATGCTGCAGTCTGCATAATTTGTAGTGAGAGGATAATAATTGATCATAAGACTGGTAGGTAGACTGTTAAATAGTAATACATGGAGCATTTTGTTAATTAATGTGTTAAAGAGATAGAGGGTGTTAGTGACTTCATTGGGTGTACGTTGGGCTGGAGGAGCTGGGGAAAATGAATAAGGAGAAGTACTTAGGGTCCTGTCTTCCACAATTCCATTTTTCTGGGTGACAGCCTTGAGCCATTTAATCTGAGCTATAGAAGGCTTTGTGGGACTTTAAAATTTTTCAAAAATGAAAATTTTAAATGCCTTATTGTATTTTGGATATTGTAAAAAAAAAAAAAAAAAAAAAAAAAAATTCACCTTGGAAACACGCTAGGCCCTGTCAGGAAGGAAGGGATAGAGGATACCTTCTCCAGCTTCTGTCGGGAGCACAGCAGGCCTTGGGAGGTTATAAAGGAAGCTAAGCTAAGGAGTGTGCCTGCCATGGCTTGCCTAGCTATACTTCACGTAGCAATTAGTAGAAAGGCAGGCTTTGATTTGCACTTGTCCTGACACAGCAAGCTTTGAGGGGCTTACTCCTAGAAAATGAGAGTCCCGTAGTTATTGAAGAATCCATTGCCAACCATGGCCTGAGATGCTGGGTGCCTTTGTTTTGTTCTGTTTGCTGATACCAGATCATTCCAGAAGTTCAATCTTGATTGTTCTCCCTGATTCGCTGGGAACCCTCAAGCTGGAGAAATGGAAGCAGTGTGTTTTAAATGATGCTGAAGCCCGGTCTTATCCAGTCCGTGAACCCATCATGTTGGTTTTGTTTTCTGAGCTCTGCTTGTAGGCAGTGGGAGAAGCTACAAGTGTAGTAAGGGATGGCCACGGTAGAGAATAGAAGCCTGGTTCCAGACGGTGGAGTGGAGTGTTGGCCACTGTACTTCTGTGTCAGTTCTGCCACTGTGTAGTGATCTGAGGGGCTCATACCTGCCCCCCAGTGATGGCCAGACTTGAGAGTAGAGCGTCTTCCTCGCCCCTCAGGTCTGGCTCCATAAAGTAGAAATAGAAAAAATCAGAGAACGGTCCAACACTTCTTCCTCTGAATCAGTAAGAAAGGAGCTAAATCATTAAATTCTGTATTTTAACAGGAAGCATTGATGGTAGTGTAGTTTGGGGCTTATTTGGCCTAGACCCTGAACTCCTTTTGCGGACTAGTCCCCAGGGAAAAAACTACAGGTTCCACACTGGGCCAGCAAGTGTTCGGTCACTGTCAGACCAGAGCTGAGCTCTCATCTGGGAGACCAGGGACAAAGACACCCACAAGCTCCATTCTGGTGGGATAAAAATCTGACCTCAAAGACACTGAGTTTCTGGTCCAGTCAACAATGAGTGTTTTCTTATTTGTTTCTTTTTTTCTCTAGAATATATAGGGTGACCTTGCTAAGAGAGAACCCATTAAGTTAATAATTTCATTTTTAAATTGACTTTATTCTCTCTCTCTTTTTTAAAGGAATCCTTTGCCGAGCACCTGGGCTATTCAAATGGGGTCATCAATGGGTAAATCTACAATTTTTTTCTTCTGAAATATATTATTTGTTCTACATGGACTCCTTCTTTGTGAAGTATTTTCTATCTTGCAAGTAAGAAGTGATCCACTCATCCCTTTTTTGCTTCTCAGTTGAAGGCCCAAAACTGTTAACTAAAGTGATACCAACATTCTCCTTTTACTTTATGGCATCAATTACTCCCTGTCCTGAGCAAGTGGCTGGCTATTCAGAGGACATGGTTTTCACTTGACAGACCTAACAGTATCTTGAAGTTCTAGAAGGTTGCTGAAGTCTTGAGGTCTTCAATTGTAACCAAAGGTGTAGCTTGGGCTTGAAGAGATTTTTTTCTTAGGGAATTTCACATTGATCCTTAATATTCATGTGCCTGGGAGGAAATGTCTCATTTCTTATAACTAAGTGTAATTTCAGAGTCATGGCTCCCAGGTAAGGCCTCTACATAATAAGAGGCTTCACTAGCAGTGACCATTCAAGAGAATCATGTCTTGCAACAACAAAAGATGAAGCTGACACTAACAGAAAGTCTGCTGTGTTTGCTGTAGAGTGGAGAAGATATATTATTTGGATAGAGGGGTCCTGGTTGGATCCCAGAGGCAGTGATCAGTGATCCCTGACCAGTGTTGCAGGACAAAAACAGGGCATAAGGGGTTCTCTGGAGGACAGTTCCCCAAGCAGGGGCTAGATAGCAGGAAGATATACACTTGAAAATCTGTTTGTTAGAGGCAGTATGCACTATGACATACATGCAGCAACCCAGTGCTGCATTCAGTGTTGTGGGCTACATTTACATTGGCAAGAAGATCTCCAACCAATAACAACCCTAAAACTAAGCTGTAATAATGTGTAACATATACTGATGGAAGAAAATAGTGAAGAAGAGCCCTGCTTTAGCCTTTCTGTATGTGGTACCATCATCTCCACCAGTTACCATCATATGTTCGCCTTGCACTGCTGCAGGGAGACAGGGTTCCAGTCTTCTCCTCAGGCTGTTATACACAGTGTCAAAGGTGACATGTAAAATGCATGGTGGGCCTTGTCACTGCTCTGTATAGAACACATCAGTGGTTTGCATTGCACTGAAAACCAGAACGCACAGCAAAGCCAGTGGAGCTCCTGTCCCCTCCTCCCTCTCTGTCCTCCTGGGCCAGTGTCACCCTCCCTTCATGGTAAACACCCTGGCCATCTGTGTTCTCACATTTACCCATCTCCTCTCCCAGCCTTGGTGCAGGCTCTGTTCTTTCCCTGAAATCTCATCACTATTCTGCCTCTACATGTTCACCTGGATGCCATTTAACTTATTCTCTGATTGTGTCACCGAGTTCAGGCACCTAAATTGGTTTAATGACAATGAAGTGCCCATCTTTGAAAGGTCTAAACAAAAAAAGGGATATACAAAGGAAGAATCATGATGTGTGTGTATAAGCAATACAGTTAGGGTAAATATGCCATGCTTTACATAATTCTATGAGAGGCAAGATATGCACTAATGGTGGTTGGACATGATATTATGTCGGCTTCTAGTACTATGGACAAGCACTAGGAAAGTAACAAGGTAGAACGTATTAATTATTGAATCTGTCATATAATTCAGGTATTAAAAAATAAGATAAGTATATATCTATACTCTCTTCATTCACTGATTAGAGACATCTGCTATAATAATGTCTGTAAGTGTAATATCATGTGTGCACCTTGTATAATACCAAAACATGAAAACAGTTTGCAATGTATTAATTTATCAAATCTGTCTTGAAACTATCTCATAGCTATTTGTTCTTCAATAAAATAAAAATAAGATGTGACATTAAAAAAAAAAAGAAATATTAGCTCCTCCTGGAGATGACCTTTTCTGCCCTAAATAAGCAATGTGCAGACTTGTGAAGGGTTAAGATCATACTTAGCTTTGTGGCTGTAAAACATGTGACACCCACCCAAGATTGGCCAGAGTATCCCGCAATGAGTGAGCATGGCCGTGTTCTGATCCAACTTTATTTACCTTGAGGCAACAGACCCAGGGCCAAAGTTCAAACCTCACTGTATTCTACAGAGGGTGACAGGTCAGTCCTCTAATTGCATATGAGTCCTCTGATTGTAACTTGGTATTTTTCTTTATAGTATTTACCACAGTTTACCGTTATTCATTTTCTGAATCAGTACAGACATGCCTGGTATCATGCTTGGTACATGGCAAGTGCTCAGTAAGCATCAATGATTTGTGAGTGCCCTAAATTAACAATTTTATAGACTTAATAGCAGGGATATACATGCAAAGAGAGAAAAAGTTGAGTGAGACCCTGAAAAGTATTAGACACACAAAAGTTTCCCTTTTTTTTCTAGTATCTGCCGTCAACCTAGCAAGGAAGATGCACCGTTTATGGATTTTAGACTAAATACAGTTTCTTTCTTCAATAAACAGCCCCATTGCTTTGCAGTTGGCTTACTGCCCTTACTAAATGTTGGCTATCGGCAGGGCGCTGTGCAAAAACTTCAGAGCGGCTCTGGATCCTTCAGGAAGACAGCAGTAATACTGTCTTCTCGTTTTGCATTTTTGGGTTCAGGGCTGAGCTGTATCGGGCCTCGGGGAAGTTTGAGCTGCTTGATCGTATTCTGCCCAAACTGAGAGCCACTAACCACCGCGTGCTGCTTTTCTGCCAGATGACGTCGCTCATGACCATCATGGAGGACTACTTTGCTTTCCGGAACTTCCTTTACCTGCGCCTTGATGGTAAGCGCGGGAAGCGTGAAACTCAGAAGCCAAGCGACTGAAAAATGGCAACTGAAAAATGACACTTGGGCCCAGTCCTAGTTAGAAAGGAAACAAACAGGAATTGACTGGGGTGGCGGGGTGGGGCTGCACGTTTTCTAGACTGCAGTTTTTTTTTTTTTTTTTTTTTTTTTTTTTTTTTTTGTGTGTGTGTGTGTGTGTGTGTATGTGTGTGTAACTGGAGATTAAACTCAGGCCCTTGTGCTTGCCAGGGAAGCGTGTATTCCCCTGAGCCCACTCCCCGGCAGATTGTTACACCCTCTAGCTTTAAGAATGTTGGCATCGTATACATAGCTTATCTCACGTACAAACCAACATGGATGAACTCAAAGTAACTTATGAGTCCCATGATGAAATAGAACTGGAGTGATTTTTCTGTTTTATTTATTTATTTATTTTTTTGGTGTATTTTGATACAGGGTCTCACTGTGCAGCGCTGACTCATAGTGAGCCTCCTGTCTCAGCCTTCTCAGTGCTGGTTGCACCACCACACAGAGTCTCTGTTGCAGGCTCAGCATGCCCAGGGGCAGGGCAGGCATGGCATGTGGTGCTGGGGATCTAACCCTGGTCCCCAGCTTGCCAAAGCTGGTGCTTAGTCCACGGAGCTATCTTAGCAGCCCAGAGCTGGAGTTTTTAAGTCCCCTTAAGAGTCAACTCTTACCTATGCACCATGTAGAATATGTTGAAAAGCCTTTAATATTTTCTGTGGACATGTACATTAAAGGATAAAGGTTGTGTCTCCTTTGATCAGTAAGACTGTAACAGGCCATTTGTGATTATATTTGTTATCAAATCTCTCTCTCTAGTAGGACCTATCTGCATATTATATAGAAGTATAACTATGTTGTTTCCTGGATTGTGCAAACTTAAATAGCACCTATCTGATTTTAAAAGTAAAATTTAAATATCATGTCCTAAACATTCACACACCCACAGATGTGAGTAGAAGAAAATATGAATTTAAGGAAGATCGCTAAATTACATTTATTATTTGGATACAGGCCATAATAATTTAGAGATTAAAGGTATCACAGGTTTCATGGTAGGGAAAAATGTGTCCCAAGAATGGTAAGCAGGAACTGAAGCTAACTGACAGGCAGAATGCATTCTATTCCTTGCCACAAAGAACATAGTAATGCTAATATTAGTTTATATCTACAGCAACACTGTTGCTAGTATGAAGGGAACAGGAAATTTAAAGTTTTTTCTGTTGGAAGGTTTTGCTTTATTCTCATTCTGACATTTTGTCCCCATTTTGCCACTACAGTAATTAGATGTAATTGGAAATGTACCAAACTCAGACTGGCCAAATGTTTTCTTACTTGAGTTCTTGGGTGAATTCTCTGTCTGGTCTACCTCTCTGGTATTATTAGTTTTTAAATTAACTATACCATCTGACAGACCCAATAATTTAAAACCATCTTATCTCTCTCCTCCAAAGTCAGCGAAAATTGATGGCTAAGTAAACATTAATTTTGAATTCACAGATACAGCCACACGGCCCCCAGCCTGTCTCACTCGGCGGTCTGCTGCTTGCTTCTTCCCTTAGGGTGGCTCCCTCCCTCCTTCCCTCATGTCTGGGGGAGCCAGGCTTATGTCACCTGGGTTTGTAAGCCCCACTCCGGGACTCCAGTGGCTACTTTGTACACTAACTTTGACCCTCACCTCTGAGGACTGTAGCCTGAGAATATTTGAATCCATAAAACTGCTAAGTGATTTTCTTGTTGCAAATCACTAATGTTTTCTTGCTACTCTGAAAGACCCTCTTTACTATTCTGTCTGTTGCTGTCCTTATTGTTATTAATAATAAGGATATTATTACGTGGGACACCAGGGAAAGCACTTTGGATGTAACATTTGTTTCCCTAACAAATAGGATACTGTTATTCCTTTTTGTCCTTAGTATCCCAATTCCCATTTGCGAGATAAGAAAACAAAGATAAATGGTAAAACACTGCTGTAACTTGGATTTCTTTGATTCCAAGTTAGCTCAGTTTTAGCACATCTAGGGAGATATGCCCCATCTCTGTTGTGACAATATTTTAACAGTGCATGTGAACTTAAAGTTATTGAATTAATTAAAAATAACTAAAAACTAGAGATGCATGATGAATGGACCACTGCCTGTTCTGCTATCAGAGCAGAAAAAGTAAATTCCCTGAAGTGTTTCAGATGGCTTGAGAAGGCTATTCCTTCTTACAACTGAAGCAGAAGCCATTCATTTTGGGAGTGGAAAAAACTAATGAACAGCCCATATGCAAATGGATATATTGGTAAACACCCTTCCAAGTACACACACACACACACACACACACACACACACACACCATCCTGACTCTACCAGCAAATTGGCAAATGTCTTCAGGTTTTTCATTGCTGAATTTGATGCCTCAGATTTTTTACTTCGGGGGAGAAAAAAAACACCTGTTGAAAGCTGAGCAATTGTTTTCTGCAAAGATCGCATGGATTTCACTACTATTCTGTTACTGTTTTGGTTTTCACTGGAAATGATTTTTGAATGAGAGCAAGTTGTGAAATTTCATCCCAGAAGATTCAATTTTCCAAGAACTGCTTACACTCAGTTAAAATTGGTAATCATAAAAGTCAAGCGCTGTATTCCTTTTGGCAAATTCTGTAATTTTCAACACAATTGCCCTTGCTATTAATTCTGTTCTTATAATTGGTTATGCTGTACATCAAGGTCTAGCAGACCTGAAAGTGATGCCAGTGCCAACCGCGTCAAATGCCGTGTTCCCACAAGGAGGGATTTCTTTCGAATGAACTCGTACATGGTTGTTCAAATCTCCCTAAGGGATGCTGAGAAGATTGCTGTTGACCCGCAAAAATCTTGACTTAGGAAACTGACTAGAGGAATTTTGAACTTTGTAATAAGAAATAGTATCAGCACCTGCTTAGGCAAGCGCAGGGACCGGGGTTCGATCTCATCACATGCGGCACCAGTGCCACCTCCGGTCATGCTGAACCTATCCCAGAGTCTGGGCTTGGTGGTGCTCTCCTGTAGTCCCAGTGCTGGGGCGGCTGAAAACAGGAGGATCACTACAGTCTGAGCTACGTAGTGAGCCCTGTACCAAATGCATAAAAAAGAAAGAAAAGAAAAGCTGCGGCTTTGTGTGTAAAGGGAGCTGTATCTTTGTTTTAAGATGTGCCAAGTTTGCAGCCTGTAGATGGTCACTCTCTTTGCTTCAACTATCAACATAGGGCATGAGAACTCATTTGACTGTATTTTCCAAAGTAGGCATGTTCCCAGTTAGTTTGCCTGATATTCCCTCCCCATTTTAGAAATTTGGTTTTATTATTATTATTATTGCTTTTGTATCTTTTGATGTAGTTTAAACCAAACTATTAGTCTACATGAGTTTCATTTTAAAAGATCTTCACAATTGGTAAGGCAATCCAGAGAAAGAAAGGTTTCATAGTAGAAAAATCGTGTCTTCCCACATACCATGAACAAGTAGCAAGCGTCGATTTTGGAAAGGCAGTTCTGAAAGGAAAAGGAAAAAGATTTCCACATGTTTGACAACTCAAAGCACATGAATGCTCCTCCTCCAAATGTAAATTCCTACAATTGACTGTGGCAGTTGACCAGATGAAAACTAATTCAGGAAGTAAACCGAGTTTCAAGAATGCTGCTTTGTAAAGCCAAAGAGAGCCCACAACCCCACCCCCACCCCCCATTCCGTTCCTAATCCCCATTCGCTGAATGTAGGGAATTCGTTTTCTTTCCTCCTCCAGAGGATGCTTGTTATTTTTACTGAATGTGAAAAACAGATTCCCCACGATGGGGAACTTGGCCCTCATGCGTAACCTGATACCTTTAGCTGCAGTCACTTAAGTGTTTTAATCGTCTGAAATAAATTACTGCTATATTTTCCTCCTTTAAAAAAGAACAACACATAGAAATAATATTTGTCTAGCGGGCAGTGAGGGAGTATCATATAACATGTATATTTCCCAACAGCCCGAAGCCTTTGTTAGAACTCAGCAGCTATACTTTTTGGGGGAAATATATTCAGATGGAATACTGGCTGGTTTTGCTTTTGTGTTTTTTCCTTCCACAATGCATTATATGAAAAGTTGAGTAAATACATGACAAGTGAACAATAGGTGACCGAATAGCTAATTCAGAATACAAATGGGTTCCATAATGAGCCACCTTGTGACACGAGTGGGCTTTCCCTATTCACTATTTTGTGGCCTCCTGCGACTGCAGTGGAAGCACCCCTCTGGCTGGCCCACTGCTCTGCTGGATAGGTTTGTAGTCTGGCAGCCTCTGAATCTAACAGAGCAGGATGTTAATATAAAAATCAATCTAAAAGAGTCTCCTTTTTTCTTTTTCTTTTTTATTTTGATGGCCTCAGATCTTACTAGGAACAGTTAAAAGTGTTCATGGACATTTTACCTTTTTACTGTACCATGTTCAGTAGCAATCCAAATGCTGAAGTAGTTAAAACCAACTTTTCTTTTGTTTTCACTCTCTCGGCTTAAGTAAGTCCTTGCTCTAAAGCTGATAAGCACGGTTGTTGTAAACCATTATAAGAACTGTTTTAGGCACGTGCATGTGGACAGGTTTTAAAAATTTATTTGGTATTTTAAAATGCAGAAGTAGATCCAGGAAATGTTTTCATTAAGCCTTGGATTAGGGAAAGAACGCAGAATTTGTAACATTGCAAAAGTGGCCCCTCGCAAGTATTTAAACAATCTTTTTCTAAAATTGCAAGATGTTCAAAGTTCCTTCCAGAAGTACAGGAACCCTGGTGGTTTTCTCACTGATGTGAGGAGGACACTGGATGTATTTTTCAGGCAAGCAGTCCTTTTTCGCCTAGTTTTCTGCCGTTTTTCGGCAGCAGTTAATTGGCACATTTATTTTTTCTTATCCCCTCAGGCACCACCAAGTCTGAAGATCGTGCTGCTTTGCTAAAAAAGTTCAATGAACCTGGGTCCCAGTATTTCATTTTCCTACTGAGCACACGAGCCGGAGGCCTGGGCTTGAACCTTCAGGCTGCTGATACGGTGGTCATCTTTGACAGCGACTGGAACCCTCATCAGGTGCGTACCGCTGACGTAGGCTCTGTGGGGGGCCGGAGGGATGAGCAGCAGCATGGCCTGGGGGGCAGGGCAAACCCTGAACAGCTAAGCTTCCTCCCTAGGAAAAATCAAGGCCAACGCATTTGTGGGGCCGATTCCTTATGTTCCTTGGGGCATAGATTCTACAGGGCCCTACACGTGCTGAAGTTGCGGGTAGAAAAACTCAACTTTCGGCTGAGTTTTAATCCCCATCTCCTGACATTGCCATGGAGAAAATTAAACCTGGCACAAAATCAAGCACAATTTTCCAAGGGCTGGGGATGTAGCTCAGTGGTGGAGGGTGAGCTTCACATGCACAGAGCCATGTTTTTCAGTGTCCAGCACTAAAAAAAAAGAAAATAGTTTCTAGGGGCTGGGGAGATAGCTCAGTGGAATAAGCGCTTTCCTGGCAAGCACAGGGGCCTGAGTTCAATCCCCAGTTCCACCACACACAAAAAAATGTTTCTAAATAATAACAGTAGCAGCGGATACCTGCTGGACCCTTTCTGTGTGCCAGCCTTTTCATGTCCGTTGTTTTACTCAAATAGTCAATAAACAGGATCTTCACAGTCAAGGAAACTCGGGTGCTAGGCCGGTCAGATAACTTCCACAAGGTCTGACGATCTGATATTTAACCTATATTGTGTGCTTTGCCTAAAGTCATCAGTAAAGCATTCTGTTGAACATCTATCATTGCTAGCTCTGTTTACCAGGTAAATACAGAGT
This sequence comes from Ctenomys sociabilis, assembly GCA_004027165.1. Classification (NCBI taxonomy): domain Eukaryota; kingdom Metazoa; phylum Chordata; class Mammalia; order Rodentia; family Ctenomyidae; genus Ctenomys; species Ctenomys sociabilis. The sequence goes on along the minus strand of PVKA01012594.1, from coordinate 11,522 downwards.
TGTGCTTATGAAGGAGTACTTAAAAGACCTAAATATGCAATTAAATTCATCCTCTATGGCACTGTTTTTCTGCCTGCTGGGGAGACAGTGGGTAGAGTACTAGGCATCAGGGTTTGGTTCCTCATAGCGCAAACACTGGCTTCAAGCCAGTGAAGAGCACAGGCGGCTGGCATGTGCCCACTCCTGCAGCCGCGCCCCGGCCCCCTCATCCAGCTGGGCTTCCTCGCAGTAACACCGCCTGGCTCGTGGGCCTCCTGGGCAGATGGGGGGGGAAAGGCCCCAGGAAGGTGTTTCCAGTGGGCAGAAGAGTTCAGAAATGCATTAGAATCACATGGAAGCTTTTCCAAAGCTACACGCTCCCGCTACGTGTCCCTTCCAGCTCACTGCGGCATTGGGTGAGTCGTCTGCTGGTGCTGGAGATCAAGTGCTGGTCCCCTGCATGTCCAACAAGTGTTCTGCTGCTGGGCTGCACGCCGCTCCCTAGGTTCCTCATTTTTTATTTAGTGGATTGAGATGTATCCTTGGAAATGCTTCAAGGGATTCCCAGGGATCTCTCATGCTTTTTTTTTTTTTTTTTTTTTTTTGGCAGAACCAGGGATTGAGCTCTGGCCCTTGTGCTTGCCAGGGAAGCACTTATTCCACTGAGCCCTCTCCTTGGCCCCTTCTCATGTTTTTTTTTTTTTTTTTTAATGGTACTAGAAATTGAACCTAAGGATGCTGCTCCACTGAACCACTTCGCAGTCCTTTTTATTTTCTGCTGAGTTGCCCATGCTGGTCTTAAGCTGCTTCTTTTTTATGGAACCGGGGACTGATCTCAGGCCCTTGTGCTTGCCAGGGAAGTGCTTACTCTACTGAACCATCTACCCAGCCCCTGGTCTTAAGCTTCTAATCCTCCTGTCTCAGCCTCCTGAGTAGCTGGGGTGGCAGGTAGTCACCATCCTTGGGGCTTCTCGTGACCCTGAGTCAAGCGCTGCATGTACTTCATGGTCCGTCCTTGTAGGTAACGATGCTAAGAACGAATTATTATTGAAATATCCTGACCTTGAGAAGGTGTGAAGCCACCAGCATGCAGTTTATTTCTTCCGAGTCTTCAGGCAACATTTTTGATGTTGTGTATTTTTGGTATTCCATGTTTCATTTTAGAGCTCAGGTAACTGCATATCCAGTGAAAGAGCTCCACCCCATACTCAGGCCTTGCAGCAAGCTACCTCACCAGCCCTTTGTTTTATTTATATGGGTTTTTCTTTTTTTTATATGTTGAGACAGTGTCTTGCTAAGTTGCCCATGTAGGGCTTAACCTTTGAATCTTCCTGCCTCAACTTCCTGGAGTGCTGGGCTTACAGCCATGTGCCACCAGGCCTGGCTCTTGCAGCTCTCCTTTCACCATTGTCCTTAGTAACTGTCTTGTGAGCCTGTGCAGAGCATCTGTCATGCAGCAGAAACATGGCTGGGAGTATGGAGCACTCCACCTGCTATCCCCCGTGCTTTTTTTGGTAGTGGTTTGTGGTGAATGAAGGCTTTGCTGTATTTTATCTTCTGAGCTAAAAATGTCAGCCAAGTGTCACCTCTTTGTCTGTCATGGCACAGTATAATTTCTAGGAGCCAAAGGAAATCAGTGTTTCTGGGAATACTAACATCAGTGGAAAGAGAGTTTCCTCTGTCTCTGTCTCTGTCTCTCTGTGTGTCTGTCTCTGTTTCTTTTTCCTCATTCCCCTTCACCCCTCCCTTTCTCTCTTTCCCCCTGCCCCTTTCTCCTTCTCTCCCTCTTTTTGTCTCTCTCTCTCTCCTTCCCTCCTCTATGTTACAAACTTCTAGGACACTTATGACCAATATGTAAAGTGGAATCACCAGAACCAAAGTTAAATTATAATTCCTCTTCAAATTTCACTTGAGCTAGATTTTTGGCACTAACACAGAGGGCCCCAAAGTTCCTCTGACCTGACTGATCACTAGGTCCTCGTGCTGGCCCTTGTCTTCCTGTCTTTGCTTCTGCCAGAGCTGGGTTCCCTCCCATCTGACTTAGGGAACTAGGCTGATGAATTTGTTCCTGCTATATTACAGATAGGGTGTTAGGCTAGGAAACTTCATTTGCGGAAACCAGTGTCCTTGGAGGGGTACGGATAAGCACTGAGTTTTCATTCAAAATATCAGGGGACTGACTCTATGAAGCAACAGCTGTGCAAGAACTTTCTAGGCACTTTGTGTAACTTGCTTCGGGTATTTCACATAGCATTTCTCAGGTAAAGAAACCAGTCTCTGTAGCTTGCTCGGGAGCATGGGGCCAGATGCAAGCCTGTGTGTGTCGAGGCTTACAGAGGACGGTTGCTGCCTTCTCCTCCAGGCCCAGGTAGCCTAGAGCCTCATACTGGGTCCACCATAGAAGTTGTTTGCTGACCTTGCCCCAGAGATCATGAACAGGGTCAGTGACCTAGAACTGTGGTCTTGGCCATCACAGAGCTGTCCTGCTAGAGATGCCTTGAGAAAGATGGTCGCCTGGCAAGGATGTTTAGAAGTCCCCACTTTTGAACTTTTACTTACCCATCTACTCTTTACAAAATAAATTATTTTCCATGCTATATTTATACTAACTCAAACATCTTCTCAGAATAAACTTTTGCCTAATCAGTTACATAATGTCAAAGCCTCCGGCAGTAAGAGCAAATCTCCTGAGCGATGTCGGCCTTTTTCTTGTGCTGGGCAGGTGACTAAGAACCTCCCTGGTCCAGAGGAGGGACTCAGAACTTCTGAATGTCAGCTCTGTGCAAAGACTATTTTTAGAACTTCCAAATGCAGGGGACAGACTATTGCCTCAAATATATTTTGAATGTGTGTACAGTGAGCAAGCAAGTGAGTGTCTGATTGGGGTATGTAGAAACAATAAATTAGTATTGGCCCAAGTGCCATCACTGAAACCACAGTGAATAAAAGGATGTGCTAAGCTTTTAACTTGGTAGCTATGAAATGAGATGAATCTGCTTCATAGGTTTTGTTTGTTTGGTTTTGGTACTAGGGATTGAACTCAGGATCTTGTGCTTGCCAGGCAGGCATGATACTGCTGAGCTCTACATACCTAGCCCTGCTTCCTAAGTTTACGGAAGATTTTGCTCAAAGATCTCATTGAAGACTTTGCCCTTTTAATTACTGTTGTTTTAAAAATGCATTTATATGTGCTGGTGATACACAAAGGGCATATTCAGTGTGGGGTCGGTGCCCTAGCTCACACTTCTGTCCCATCTCCAGGTCCTCCTCCCATCTCCAGAAGTCCATCTCCCTGTTTGCGATTATCTATGATTAATAAATTTAAGGAAATTGTGAAGCTATCTTTTAGCAAAGCACCCCTCGTTTTATTACTGGAGATACACACGTTTTCAGTATGTGGGTGTTTGATCTTCACCTCTCTCATGGTGCAAATACATATGCAAATGTAAAATAATTGACATCTCATTTTTAACTTGCAGTTTTCACTTAGAGCTTTGTGTCATTAAATTTCTAAAATACAATTTTTATTGTCCCGTGTTGGTGTTTATAGAAGTAGAATACCATAAGTCAACCAATCTGTAATTGTTGAATGTTTACTTTTGATAAAAATTATAGGGTGAGCTAGCCATGACGATGCACGCCTGTAACCCCAGCACTCGGGGAGGCTGAAGCTGGAGGATCACAAGTTAAAGCCCAGCCCAGGACACATGACCACCTTGGCAAGACCTTCTCTCACAATGACAATAAAATGAGAAGGACGGGGCTGTGGCTTAGTGTCACAGCTCTGGTTCATTCCCCAGTATTGCAAACACACACACACACACACACACACACACACACACACACACACACGCACACACACGCACATGCACATACACGTCGGTAATGCCAAGAAATCTTTGTACATCCTTGGTTGTTTCTTTAGGATAGATTTCTAGAGGTGAGATTTCTTTTTTTTTTTTTTTTTTTTTTCCAGCCAGCTCAGCCCTGCCCTCAGGGTAGGGCTGGCACAGCATGTGGTACCAGGGATTGAACTGAGGTCCCCTGCACCTGCCTAAGCTTGCCTAAGCAGGGGCTTTAGACGCCTGGCCCATAAAGATGAAGTTTCTGAGTCAGTGCCAGAGCTAATTTTTTAACATTTTGGTTCATCATGCCAAATTTCTATCTTCAAATGTCACCAGATTAGTATCCCAAAAGCAATCCATTTCATTTTCCAAATTAAAGATTGAGCATTTTTTAAAATTCCTTTTTTTTCTTTCTGTGCAGGGGCTCACTACGCAACTTGGACTCATAGTGATACTCCTGATTTCTGCCTCGCTAGTGCTGGGATTACAGGGATGTGCCACTGCGCCCAGGCTCCATCGCTGGCTCAGCATGCCCAGGGATGGGGCTGGTGCAGCATGTGGTGCCAGGGATCAAACCCTGGACCCTGAACTTACCTAATCAAGCACTTAGCCGCTGAGCTATACTGCCGGCCCCTTAGATTGAGCATTTGATAGAATTTGGTCCCAGGATGTTCGCCAGCTGAGCAGCCTCTCTCTATCTCTCTGTCCATCTGTCAGTCAGTCTCTCTCATATTATGTATGTGTTATGTATGATGTGGGCTATATGCCTATGTGTATGTATATATGTACAATCGATGTAATTGTAAAAATCATTGTTAACACAACATGAAAGGAATGTGCTTCTTACAGCGTAGTAGTTATAAGTAATGTCTAAACTGTAATTCTGACTTCAGGAGTACTGGCTTATGTTGTAGGTAGGTACCAATTTCCATGGTAAATCTAAGGGCAAATAAAAATATTTTGAGACCTGGGTGTCAAAACCAGCGATGTTATTTCAGTTGGCTTGGTTAATTTAAACCAAGCTTCTTCAACTAGGGATAACCTTGAATTTTTTCCAAAGAAAGCAACTTGTATATTTTTAAAACGTAAGCCAGATCTTACCTTAGTGAAGGCCGATTAAATAGCCTTCCTACATGTGCCTCTTGGGTCAGAACTTGTTTGCTGTGCTAATCCAGGCACCGCAGACCTCACAATGTGTTGCTTTTGCAAACAGGATCTTCAGGCACAAGACCGGGCACACCGCATTGGTCAACAGAATGAGGTCCGTGTGCTGAGACTCTGCACCGTCAACAGCGTAGAGGAAAAGATTCTTGCAGCTGCAAAATACAAGCTTAACGTAGATCAGAAAGTTATCCAGGCTGGCATGTTCGATCAGAAATCTTCAAGCCACGAGCGGAGAGCATTCCTGCAGGCCATATTGGAGCACGAAGAGGAAAATGAGGTATTAGAAGAAGTTGAGTTTATGAAATCAGTGACCTGTTGTCTCTTTAGGATTAAGAATAACCTCTTTGTTCTTTAAAGAATTTCCTGGGCTGGTGTTAAATGAATAAATTAGCTGCTATCTTATTTCCCAAGTACAGAAAACCTCTGAAAGTTATCCAAATGACTAATGCCAGGGGGCCTTCCAAGCTTGGCCTGTGGATGTTTCCAGGGAGATACTGCCAAAGTGTGCTGTATTGTATTGTAAATGCTGCCTCCTGTAGGATTGCTGTGGAACTGCAGGACGATATTTGGCAGACCAAAAACAGCCAGAGAAGACTAGACAAATCTGGAAATAGCCCGTGTTGCCTTCTCTTCCTTCCATCCTCCAGTGCCTTCTGTCTCTCTTGCCTTTGCTCAGAGGGGACTGCGCTTCACCATGTCAGAAGCTTTCTCAGCGCTCTTTAGCTCTCTTAGCTATACTTGTGCTTGGAGAGCATGACCTTTATCTCCACTTAAAATTTTTTCTTTAAGAGCTGACCAAAGGGCTATCGATGTGGCACAGTGGTAGGCCACTTGCCTGTCAAGCGTGAGGGCCTGGCTTCTTCCACCTTTAACACTGAACAAGAAAGCTGACCTATAGCTGCAAACAACTCAGGTTAAAAAAAAAATCTCTTATTTGCCAGCATGGTATGAGGAATACATGGACTGAATGTCTTTTCAGGGGCTCTTTGGGCTTATCATTTATTTATTTTTAATTGCCAACTTTATTCACTTTATACTATATATTAATTTTAGGCCTTGAGACGTAGCTCAGTGATAGAGTAGTCACCTAGTGTGCTATGGGCCTAGTTTCTATCAAAAAGGTCACATAAAGATTGATATGAAATAGGTTTTAAAACATATTTATAGGGTCAACAAAACTGTAAATGCTAGCACTAGTTCTTAACATAAACCTGGCTAGATGGACAAATTTGGTTTTATATGCTCATATTGATAAATTAAAGCATAAATTTATGTTAAATATTGCCACAAAATACTATTTTTGTTACAAATATTCCAGGCAGTTTGATGTGTGTGTGTGTGTGTGTGTGAAGTAGGGTATGTGCTTTTGAATTTTCTGTAAATTGAAAACCAAATTCTTTTAAAAAATCCTGCACAGTTTCCATTTCCGAAAGGAATCTAAATGTGGAACAGGGCTTGATATTTTGAGGAATCCTAAAATGAATCCTTTTGAAATCGAAGAGCGCTTTGATATGAAGGCTCCTAATTTGTCAGCCATGAGCATCTGATTAGTTATCTGTTGAGTTTCCTGAAAATGATAAAAAATACACACGCATATGCAGTCACACGTCCATACATATTTGAAGGTTCTCATGTCAAATAATCCACCATTTCAGAGCCACAAAATGAAATCTTTTTGCACTCTTAGCAGCAGGGTGCCAGGTGGCTTTGGCTGTCAGGGGCAGGACGGGCCATTCCAAGGAGACACTGTGACGGGTGTGCACTGCCATCACAAAGTGGGAGCAGGCACAGCTGGTGCACTGCATTTTTGCTTTCTTGTTTTTTGTTTTTTCTTGCAGGCCTTAGGAAAAATACTGCCTGACCAGGGTTAGGTTGCACGTGAAGGAGTCAGAGTTTTCTAGTCTTCCTAACCCACAAGAAGCTACCAATGTGTCCCAGGCCTGGGGACTGCCAGGTGGACCCTGCTTCTGAACCCCATGCCAGCTGTCTCCAGCTGTGGGCAGCCCTGCTGGGGTTCCATGGTCCTCTCAGGGTGCCAGCGTGTCAAACAAATGTTAGCATTCTCTGGGGGGCCTGTGCCCTGGTGTGAAGCCCGCCAGAGAGAGTGGCTGATGCTGTCAGAGCGCTGGTCCTGCCTTAGAGGCAGTGCCAGCTTCTGCTACTCCAGTTGACACCCCACAAAGCATGAGGGCACAGAGAACTCAGGAAGATCTTATTGCAAACCACCCAGCTGTTTGGCTCTCCAGCAGCTCAGCTTGCTGTGGGCAGGTTTCCTCTCAGTGTGGGTGTGGGATCATCTCAGGACTCGCTGTGTAGGGGTGAGGACCGGTGCGTCATTCTAGGAAGAGAGAAGGCAAAGAGGACATCTGTTTACCTGAGGAGGCACTAAACAGGTGCTTGTTTGAGTGAGGTCTGACCCCAGCCTTTAGCTGGTCTGCCTTTGTCAGATGAGATGTAGTATTTAGACAAATTGAGTTTAATCAATGGAGAGGTGAACTAAAAATAGAAAGTTTCTCAGCAGTAATTATTATCTTGATTCATAGGCTTTTTGCTTTATGGAATTGCATTCATTTCTAACACTTCTTGAGGCCCTGCAGTGTGTTCAGACGTTGTCTTGGGAGCTGACATTGCTCCTTCATTTAGGCTGCTAGTTCCCTCACATCCTTTCTGTAAGACACTTGCCTCGTTTTGAACATTTGATTTGGGTAATTGGCCGTTCGAAGTTCCATGTTTTCCTCTCTCTCCCCTCTGCTGATACACTGAACTTCTTCAACTTGATTTTTAACAAGCCCACTCAGCATATAATAAAAACACTTCTGGAAAAGAAGCCCTGTCGTATATGCCCAACCTTTAGAATCATTCTGTAGAAGTGTGTAAGTCAGGGCATAGCGCTTTCTGAGAACAGGCGAGAACTGTTGGTTCCTGAAGAATTAGCAGAGAGATAACTTGCCTTTGTTTAGAAGAATAGAAGTGAAGGTTTTAGACCTTGTTTGACTTCTTTCTCTGCTTCATTTAAGTTACTTTAATTCAGTACAGGTTTGAGGACTTTTTGTGTTTGAATCTTCTTACCTACAGCCTTAACCCTTAGCAATCATAGCACGCACTGAAATGTACCTTAAAGGTTGTATGTTTAACACAGAAGGTGTTTTGGTTTTGTATTGCATTCATTCACAAAGTTATGTATGCTCATCATTTCTTAAAAATATTTTTATAAGGCTTTGAAAAGAAGTGTTAATATTTAGTATAAGGTCAGTGAAGTTGAAAGAATTGACCTGAAGTACTTTTTCATGTGGGTTTCCTTATGTGAGCTTTCTATCTCCCTGTGAAGTGGATGTTGCACCCGTCTTACACATGAGGTCACTGGGGCAGGGAGCTACTGAGCAGCTTGTTTTCGAAGTAACAATACAGATACGCACCCAGGAGAGCTGCCATGTCCCAGGATGCACTTCATTTCCTCCCTTTATAGATTTTTCTCTGGAAAGATGATTGTGAATAGCTTGCAAAATATGAATGGCAAGTACTACATTTGGGAATCTTCTCTACTGTTTGGATTGAGGACTAGGACCCTTCTGGAGTGCAAGACGGATCCTCCTTATGGGTGCATGCCTCCCTTGGCTTCCCAGCCCCTCTCCTGATGCCTGTTCCATCGTTCTGTCTTAACCCCAGGAAGAAGATGAAGTGCCGGATGATGAGACTCTGAACCAAATGATTGCTCGGCGAGAAGAGGAGTTCGACCTATTTATGGTAATATTTCAGAACATCACCGCAACCTACTGCCTTCCTCCTCTGCCCCCCCTTTTTTTTTCTGTTAACTAAGATGCCTGGAGCCTATGTGCCCTGGCAGAACTTCACTGTGAAGCCTGTGCCTTCCTTCAGTTCAGACTCTGCAAACTGGCTGGATTTAGACTGCAGACGTATTTTGTTTGGCCCGCATAGCGTTTGTTAAAATTTTGCATTTGTTGCCAACATAAAAAGAATCTTGAATTCTGGCTTCTTTTTAAAAAATGAGATTGGGCAGCATCAGTCCCAACACTGCAGAGAAGCAGTTGGCCAGAGCTGAGTAGCAGCTGCGCTCTCTGGACAGCCATGTGGTCTGGTGTCCCCTCACACTAGTGCATCTCTAACCCCAGCCCAGCACCATTCAGGACACCTGTGTAGATAATAGTGGCATTTGAAAACACAACTGTGTCCTAGCTGCCTCCTTCCTAATGAAAGCAAATATGCTCCCGTGGGGACAAGAGGGCAACAGCGGCCCACAGGACACAGATGTACCTCACCTCATTGCTGAAAGCCAGCGTAAGCCATTCAGACCAAGGAAGGTGTTGCCTTCATTTAAAGAGCAAAAGTGTCTCAAGCCAGGGCTTGAGGGGAGCAAACTTGTGGTAGGCGAGGGGAGGCTGTGCAGCTGATCACAGAGCAGAGTTTCCTACATGTTTGCTCTTCTGTTTACTCTGTACCTTCAATGGCCAGACCAGTCCAATGCATGTAGCTGCCACTTAGTAGATAGCTACTGAATGAATGATGGTATTTACAAGACTTCAGACTTGTATAAATATGTCCGGATGGGTTCAAATACATAGCGATCATAGGATCCCTCCAGTGTCTTCAATCATTTTGATCTTTGTCAAAGACATTGAACTTGGTTGTGGAGGGAGTAAATAAATGCAAGTCATACGGTTAGCTGCAGAACCCTAAAATCAAAATCCCTGAATTCAAATGCCCTTCAGTCTCAGGTAAATAGCCTACACAAACAAAGCAAGCAGTGTGATTAAGAGGCTTGGAGATGCTGATTCTGAGGACAAAGCAACAAGGTAGAAATGTGCAAACCACATAGCAAGAAATCACAAATTTGCAAGAGAAGCTGGAAATCCATTTTTATATGCAGTCTCAGGATTTCAGAGTATTTGCAACTAAATTCAGGGCTTTAAAATTACTATAACATTGTGGGCCAAGCAAAACACAACTGTGGGCCAAATATGACCCAGTGGGTTTGCAATTTCCACCTTTCTAGCCTAAACAATCTGAGAATGGAACTCTGGCTCTATGGATGCTTGGAAAGTTTTGTGATCTTTGTCTAGGGAACAACTGATTGTGTCACACCTAATGATTCATGATAAAAAGATCTTTAACTCTTTCTTGAGAAAATTGAGACAGCCGTAGCAGTCACCACTAAATTAACTTCTAACCTTGGATATGTGCTCCCCCTGTCCTCCCTCACTCCCCAAGAGCTGCCTTACCTGGGTCAATTCATTTTGGAGAGAAGGGGCAATTGGAAGATGTAACTAAGATACAGTCTCCATAAAACCTGAATTTCTGACCTCCCACTGGTAGTCACCATGTTTCTAGATTACACTCCACTTGGGGAGATTGGGGACGCAAGTTGGAAATAGACATCCTCCTCCTCCAGTAATTTATTAAAATGTGGACAGTGGGGAGTGGCGTGCAGTCAAGAGCCCCTCAGCTTCCCTGCCTGGTCACAGATCGGCAATGATTCTGTGCTACGATGGCCTCAGATATTTTCAGGATGCAGGAGAGATTACCTGGCACTATACAAATTAGATTAGGTCCAGAGATCATAGAGAGTTCCACTATCAGTCCTAAAGGAAGGGATAAAAAACAGTTCTTCTTCCCTATTTCTGGGCTGGGAATCCTAGAAATTGAAAAACCTCAGGAAAAAAAGAGTGAATGTTTGCCCCAGGCAAAGTCTTTTACCTTGGAAATATATTACAGAATGAACAGATGCATAATAGGTGAGAATGGCTAGGAAACACATTTGTACAGGTATTTTGATTTGGTGAATCTTCATGTCTGTTTCTTTCAGGTTGACTTCCATTTGGGGGGTGATATGGATTTCTGTCTCATTTGGTTTTTAATACCTTCTAATCTGCTGGCTGGCTTTGGCTGGCTCATTATTCATTAACACTTCCACCAGGGGGCAGGAAATAAATTTTGAATTCCTGCCAGCTACTCTGATTAAAAGGTTCATTGAGAAACAAGAATGGAATGTGAGCTGGAATAAGTTTGTGGGTTTTAAATACTTTGTCAATTGTTATAAAAGAATTCATTATAAAATTAATAGAATCATAGATACTATAAACAAGATAAGTAGATAATTGCTTTAAAATAAAACCTGCCTTTTTAAACTTTTGTGTTGATTTCTGCTTCTAAAAATGTGACTTCAGAAAGTTACCTTCATATTGGTGAGCTGTAAATTTTCCCTAAAAGTATTGACAGCCCAAGATACATATCTGAAATGTTTTGCTAGTATACAAACATTGGACTTTTAGGTACTGTGTTCTTTACAGAAGCAAGACATACTTTTTAAAATTATTGTACTTGTAAATATAAGGTGTATAATCAGGTCTCAAGATCAGTGTACTGGGACCAGCAAGATAGCTTAGCAGTCTAAATCACCCGCTTATGCCAGCTCAGGCAAGGAGCCGCAGTTCTATCCCCCATACCACATATTATGCCTGCCACGCCCCCAGGGTGGGCTGAGATAGAAAAATTAAAAACAAAAGAAAAGATCAGGAT
>PVKA01012593.1:41829-57476 GCA_004027165.1 Ctenomys sociabilis | reverse complement strand
CTTTCGAGGAATCTGTCCATTTCTTCTGTGTCTTCTATTCTGTGAGCGTAAAGATTCTCGAAGTAACTATTAATAATCTTCTGAATTTCCAGTGGGTCTGTGGTGATTTCACCCTTTTCATTCCTTATGGCTTGTACTTGAATTTTCTTTTGCCTCTTTTTGATGAGGTTGGCAAGAGGCTTATCAACTTTATTTAGTTTTTCAAAGAACCAGCTTTTTGTTTTGTGGATTCTTTGAACTATTTTTTTATCTCAATTGAGTTAATTTCTGCTCTAATCTTTATGATTTCTTCCCGTCTTTGCGCTCAGGGTTTTTATTGCTCTTCTTTTTCTAGTTGTTGGAGGTGCAACATTAAGGTGCTAATTTGTTCCATTTTTATTTTCCTAATGTGTGAGTTTATAGCTGTTATTTTCTCTCTAAGAACTGCTTTCATCGCATCCCATAAATGCCGGTAAGTTGTACTTGAATTTTCATTGAATTGTAGATATTGCTGAATTTCTTGTTGAATTTCTTCTTCGACCCTTTGATTGCTAAGTAGGGTGATGATTAGTTTCCATGAATTTAGCGGGTTTTTCTGGTTTCTTTTGTCATTTATTTCCAGTTTCATTGCATTGTGGTCAGAGAGTATGCATGGGATAATTTCTATTTTCTTGCATATACTTAGGCATGACCTCTGGACTAGTATGTGGTCTATTTTGTAAAATGACCCATGTGCAGCTGATAAAAATGTGTATTCAACTGTGGTTGGGTGGAACACTCTGTATATGTCCACTAGGTCCATTTGTTCCAAGCTCATGTTCAGTTCTGCTACTTCTTTGCTAATTTTTTGTCTGGTTGACCTATCTTTTTGAGATAAGGGTGTGTTAAGATCTCCTGTTAAGATTGTGTTCTTAGACATTAAGTTTTTCATGTCCCTTAAGATTTGTCTTACATAGTTGGGTGTTCCTTTGTTTGGTGCATAGATATTTATGAGTGTTACTTCTTGCTCTTGAATTTTTCCCCTGACCAATATATAGTGGCCTTCTTTGTGTCATTTGATCATTTTTGGTTTGAAGTTGAGACTGTCTGAGAACAGAATTGCTACTCCTGCTTTTTTCTGAGGTGCTGGGGCATGCAGTATTGTTTTCCATCCTTTGACTTTGAGCCTATGAATGTCTTTTTGTGTTAAGTGTGTTTCTTGCATACAGCATATTGTTGGATTTTGTTTCCTAATCCACTGTGCCAGTCTATTTCTCTTAATTGGAGAATTGAGTCCGTTTACATTTATGGTTATATTTGAAATGTGCTGACTTATGTTTGTCATGATATTTATCTGGCATTGTTTACTCCTTTGTAACCTGTGTTTAATTGACTGTCCTGTTTACTAGGTTCTTTCCATTCTCTTGCATGGAGTTCTGGTCATTCTGCTCTCTCTCTAAAACCTCTTTCAGCAGCTTATGGAGGGATGGCTTTGTCATCATGAAATTCTTTGCTTGTTCTTTGTCTTGGAAGTATTTCACTTCTCCATCAAACTTGAAAGAGAGTTTTGCAGGTTATAGTAGTCTGGGCTGAATTTGTTTTCGTGTAGGACTTGAGGAACTCTGCTCCATGCTCTCCTTGCCTTCATTGTTTGTGCAGATAAGTCGGCTGTAATTCGGATGGGTTTTCCTTTGAATGTGAGCTCCTTCTTCTCTCTAGCAGCTTTCAGTATATTATTTTTGTGTTGGATTTCTGCGATCTTAACTATTATATGTCTCGGTGTGTTTCTACTTGGTTTGAGGTTATTTTGTGTTTTGCATGCTTCGGTGACCTGAATGTTATATTGTTCCCTCATATTTGGGAGGTTTTCTGCAATTATTTCTTCCCAAATTCTTTGTATGTCATTTGTATTGACTCCTTCATTCTCGTTGATACCAATTATTCTCACATTGTTCATTCTGGCGTGATCCTGCAGGTGCTGGATTATTTTTTCCTGCATTCTTGTTGTTTTTAAGAGATCCTTTCTCACCTTTTCACTAGCTGCTCTGGCATCTTCAAGATCTGAAACTCTGTCTTCGCTTTCACTCAGACGGTTTTGTAGACTCGTGATTGCTATTTTTAGTTCTTCTAAATCTCTTTTCTGTGTTTCATGTGTTCTATTTCTTTTCTGTATTGCTCATTCAAGGAATCCATCATATTTCTGATCTCCTCAATTTTTTTATCCATGTCTTCTTTAAAGGTAGTTATTAATTCTTTTTCTGCTGTGTTTTTTCAAGTTGCATTTCCTCTGTATATTTCTGAACTTGTTTCCGCATTTCAGATCCCATGACTTCAAAAAGTTCTTTTTTGATTTCAGAACTTATTTCTACTTTGAGTTCCTCATGATCTTTCTGTTGTTGTTTCTTTGCTTCAGATGCTGTTAATTCATATATATCAGTTGGAATAGTGCTCTCTGCAGTTGTTCTGGGTGAGCATCGTTTTTCCACCCAAAGTTTCTGGAATTCATTCTTTATTTCAGATTCTATGTATTCAAATATTTCTTTTTTAAATTGGGGAATTACTTCTCGTTTTATTTCCTCTATAGCTTTTATGGAGGGATGGCTTTGTCATCATGAAATTCTTTTGTTGTTCTTTGTCGTGGAAGTATTTCACTTCTCCATCAAACTTGAAAGAGAGTTTTGCAGGTTATAGTAGTCTGGGCTGGAATTTGTTTTCGTGTAGGACTTGAGGAACTCTGCTCCATGCTCTCCTTGCCTTCATTGTTTGTGTAGAGAAGCCGGCTGTAATTCGGATGGGTTTTCCTTTGAATGTGAGCTCCTTCTTCTCTCTAGCAGCTTTCAGTATATTATTTTTGTGTTGGATTTCTGCGATCTTAACTATTATATCTGTTACTGTATCTGTTACTTCATTAGTTGCAGCTGAGCTAGTGACCTCTGCCCTTCCTGATGGACTCGAGGTCTGGGATTGCATTTTTCCCCTTCTCTTTGTCATTTTGTATAGCACTGATCTTTGACCTTTGGTTTAGAGCTTTGGTACAGCTATAACCTTAGCTTGTTATGAGATTCGGGTGCCAGTCTATTAAGTTTGAGATTTTCTAGGTATGCCTATCCTGGGTCTAGCTGTTGTGTTCAGTTCCTTTTTTGCTGCAGCTCCTTTGGTTCCCCTATGTTGGTTCCCGGGGTCAGCCCTCCTGTGTCAGGCAGGGCCTTCCCCTGGTGGGTGGGCCTGGGCTTTGGTGGGTTTTCTGGGCTCACAAAAAGATAGTGGATGACCTTATTCACTGAGTAGGCTGTACTGAGCCGGCCAGCTTGTGCTTGGTCTGGGTCTACAGGCCGTAACCCAAGAAGGCTTCAACTTCTTTGAATAACTCCCTATTGTTGTGGAATGCTGGACTGTGTGGAGTTCAAGCACCTAAGTTAGTTGAATGACAATGAAGTGCCCACCTTTGACAGGTGTAGACAAAGGAAGGGGTGCAGAAAGAAAAAAATCATGATGTATGTGTATAGACAGTGTAGTGGGGATAGATAATGTTGTGCTTCTACATAATTGTATGAGAGGCAAATTGTGCACTAATGGTGGTTGGACAGGATATCACATCAGCTTCTAGTACTATCGTCATCCAGTACGAAAATAATTATTGTTTTTTGATATAATTCAGGTATAAAAAATAAGATAAGGAAGCAGCTACACTCTTAATTCACTGATAAGAGATATCTGCTAAAATAATCTCTGTAAATATAATATCATGTATGCACCTTGTACAATACCAAAACATTATGAAAACTGTTTGCAATGTATTAATTTATCGAATTTGTATTAAGGTGTCTTGAAACTGTCCGATTGACATTTGTAGTTCAATAAAATAAAAAAATTAAATTAAACAAAAGACAATAAAAAAACAAAATCATCAAAAAAAGTACGCTGGTGCAGCTAGTGAAAAGATGAGAAATGATCTCTTAAAAACAACAAGAATGCAGGAAAACTAATCCATCTCCTGCAAGATGATGCGAAGGTGAACAATTTGAGATAAATTGTCATCAATGAGAATGAAGAAGTCAATAAAAATGATATAAAAGGAGTACAGGCAGAAATAATCGCAGAAAAGTTCCCAAATATGAGTAAGCAATCCAACATTCAGATACCTGAAGCATACAGAACACCAAATAACTTCAACCGAAGTAAAAACACACTGAGACATATAATAGTCAAGATTACAGAAATCAAACACACGAATAATATACTGAAAGCTGCTAGAGAGAAGAAGCAGATCACATTCAAACGAAAACTCATCAGAATTACAACTGAGTTCTCTACACAATCCATAAAGGCAAGGAGAGCATGAAGTAGATTTCCTCAAGTCCTGTATGAAAACAAATTACAGCCCAGACTATTATACCTGGAAAGCTCTCTTTCAAGTTTGATGTGTACCTTGAATAAGCAATACAGGAAAGTAATTGAGCACATGAAGGAAAGTCAAAGAGATATAGAGGAACTTAAAATTTCAATTACAAGCCTGTAAAACAATTTTAGTGAAAGTAAAGACAGTTTCAGATCTGGAAGATGATGTCACAGCTATTGAACAGGTATGCAAAGAACTCTTAAAAACAACTAGGATGCAGGAAAAAATAATTCATCATCTGAAAGACAATGCAGAAATGAATAACCTGAGACTAACAGGCATCAGTAAGGAAAAAAGGACTCAACACAAATTATATAAAAAAATATGGGCAGAAATAATAGCAGACATGACCAGGAAGACAGCTCAGTAGAATAATCACTTGCCTGGCAAGCACAAGGGCCTGAGTTCAATCCCTTGTTCATCGAAAAACACAAAAAGAAGCAATAGCAGAAAGCTTTGCGTATATGAGGCCACAATCTTTGAAAAAATCTTGATTAATATGAGCTCAGACAAAGATCTTCTCTCTAGAATTCATAAAGAACTAAAAAATATTAGGACCTCAAAATTTAAAGAACCAATCCAGAAATAGACATCTGAGATGAACATACCCTTATCACAGGATGAAATTAATGAAGCAAATAAATATATGAAAAATTCTCCACATCACTAACCAGCCATGAAATGCAAAGTAAAACAACACTGAGATAACATGTCTTCCAAGAAATAATGGCTGCCATAAACCAATCAATCAACAACAAATGTTGGAGAGGCTGTGGGGAAATGGAATCCCTTCACCACTGCTGGTGGGAAGTACACTGGTGCAACCATTATGGAAATCAGTGTGGAGACTCCTTAAAAAACTAGGACTGAAAATCACATTTAAGTCAGGTATCCTCTACTCTGAATTTTCCAAGAGGAACTGAAAATGTAGTATCATAGTCATATATATGTACCTATGTTTATAGCAGCATAATTTGTGATAGCTGAATCTTAGAAACAATCAAAATGCCCATCACCTGAGGAATGGTTCAAAAAGATGTGGTAATTTTATACATTGAAGTACCACTCAGGTTTAAAGAATGATAAACCTGAAGCATTTATATTTATGTTAATGCCACTTGAAGATTTACTCATAAGTGAAATAAACCTGATTCACATTTGTAAATATCGTATAGTCTCCCTAGTGTAGGAACCCAAAGAAGAAATACAAAAGGAAAGTTATAGGATGATTAAAAGGAGGGTGAGAACTTGAGGATTTGAAAATGAGGAGAAGACCAGGAGAAGAGATGGGAACCAAGACAGGGGTCACTCTACATTTATATGCACAAGATAGTTAAGTCAATGATCCTGAGAAATATCAGCTGGTTTTTCAAGCTGGCAGATAATTGGTAGGATTCTCACCCTGAGGAAAAATTTGTGTTGATGCCTGTGAACTGAGCAACTGCGCTGTAATGGGCAATGGGTAATAGAAGTGTCACACATGGAATGGCTGTCATTCTGGTCTTTTAAATATGTACTGGTTGACATGACATAACAATTATTGCCGTATTGTCTCTCAAGTAAATGTTTAAAAACTAGGGTAGTGGAGAAAAAAGATAGAAGGAAAAATGGGTTGTGGGAGTTTCCTGCTACAATGCTGCATATGGTTGGATTTCTAAATTTCTGTGCAAACATATATAATTGTTTATGCATATTTGTTAAACTTGTTTTTCTTTATATTCTGTAGGGACTTAATGTTTGGTGGAAAATACCTGTTCCATGATATGTCTAAGATGTTTGATATACAGACAGGTAGTGAGATTACTTACATTGTAGTGTAATAATAATAAACATCTCTTCTGGTGAGTTCACAACTTAAGGAAGCAGACCAAAAATTACAGAAAATGAAGGGCTACAAGGATAGCTGACATTTTGGGCTTAGCTTTTAAGCTCAATGAGGACTCAGAATATAGGGGAACTTGTACTGTAACATCCTGTAGCTGAGTTGTGTCCCTGATTTTGTGATGAAAGAGATTATGGGACCACAGAGGAAAGAAATTGATGATGTAGATCATGCCTGATGAGAGTCACATGGAGAGAAAACATTCTCTCAGGCTTTCACAGAAAGCAAATTTATTAAGTGATTGCCATGCCTCATCCACATGGCTGACACTGACAAAGGATCTATAAAATCAAGTACAAGAATTCAGTACAAATACTGAGGGGATTTGACTGAGCTTGTAAGATACAAAAGTTACATTTCCTGTGATAATAGGTCTTGCTTTATCTTGCTGTTAACTATGGAGTGGAAAAGTATAAAACAAGGTATATAAAGTAAAGACATAGTAATATGCTGAGTTGTAAATTGGTATAGTCAACAACTTCTGTGGATAACCCACTACTCTCGTCGACTGCTAGACTGTGTGGGAGTGTTTTGCTGAATTCAAGCACCTATAGTAATTGAATGCTAATAGAATACCCATCTCTGACAGGACTAAACAAAAAAGGGGGATACAAATGAAGGACCATTCTGTATTTGTATATACGGAACTGTTAGGATCAATATTCAGCTATTTTCACATAATAACATGTGAAGAAATATTTGCACTAATAGAGTTTGGACAGGATATTCTTGTACTATGGATAACTACTAGGAAGATAAAAATGTACAAAGTATTAATTATTGAAACTGTAGTATAAATCATCTTTTAAAAAGATCAGTATATAGCTACATTCTCTTAATTGATTAAATAGAGGGACCTGCTCTAATAGTGTTTGTCAAGAGAATATCGTATCTGAACCTTGTACAAGAAGTAACCACTAAGAAAACCATATGCAATGTATTAATTATGGTATCTGTTGTACTAATTTGATTTGAAACTCTCTCACTGCTCTTTGTTCTTCAATAAAATTATCAAAAATAAATAAACTCACGCCACTAACTAGGCAGTGCAGGTCATTACATCCACTGCTCCACTTATAGTTGTATTTCTCCTCAGAGGCAGCAGGGGTTCACAGCAGTGACTGTGAGTCTAAATGTTTCAGTGCTCCCACCATGTAGTGAGTGCCAACTCAGGGAGCATGCACTACTCATCATCTCGTTCTTTGAAATTTTTCTCTTTGCTCTCCCTATGGGTTGAATTCTCACTTCAGATCATACTGGGGTTCAGGGGACTCCTTTTTCTGTTCTCTTTCTCACATTGCTATATTCCATTGTCTGTACATCAAATCATAGAAAGGCTTTTTCTCTGCTACATACCATTACACCATCTTCCTGGAAGTACTCAACAAGATGGTTCTTTTGATATGAGAAGTATATGACAATTGGAAAACTTCAAAACAGAAATGAGAGAAAGAGAGTATGGAAAACAATAAAGTAAGTGAAACTAAGTGTACTTTCTCTGATACTGTCTACAATTGATATTTAGACAGAGTGATCAGAAAAAAAGAAAGAAGATACAAATTACAAATATCAAGAATAATAGAACTGAGATTACCACAGGTTCTAAAGAATTGAGTTGACAATTTTTGAAATATTGGGGAAAATTTCTTGAGAATCATTTCAAATGCTCAAATGGCATAAAAAATTTCTTGAAAGACATGATTCAGCAAAGCTCATTAAAGAAATTATAGGTAATCTAAATGGCTCTATATGTACTAAAACAATGAAATTTGAAGTTCTTAAAGGTCTGTATTCAAATGAGGCTGAAACAAGAGGTTCACTGGAATTCCAAAGCCAGCCTGAGCTATAAAGTAAGTTAAAGGCCAGCCTGCACTAGAAAGTGAGACCCTGTCTCAAGCAGAAAAATTCAGGATAAAAATATTTACTGGTGAATTCTGCTATATTAGATTTCTGTTGCACTATGAAAAAGTAGCACAATCTTAGTGGCTCAAACATTATGCAGTTACTTTTGTAGCATTTCATAGGTCGGATGTTTGATGAAAGCAACAACGTGTTGGCATTGTTAATTCATTTCTGGAGGATCCAGAGAATTTTCTTGCCTTTTGAAGTTTGGAGAAGCTCCTCAAATTCCTTCACTCTTGATGCCTTTCAGTCTTAAAAGTCAGAAAAGGTCAGTTGAGTCTAATATTACATCACTCTTACACTTTTAAATTCTCTTTTCAACTTCTAAGAATCCTGGAAATAGCATAATCCTCACCAAGATTATTTATAATACCCTTGCTTTACAGAAATCACTGTTTTAAAGTAAGTTAACAGTAAAGTTAATTTCTTTTTTTGTGTGGAACCAGGTATTGAACTCAAGCCCTTGTGCTTGTCAGGGAATTGCTGATTCCACTGAGCCATCTCGCCAGACCCAGCAAAGTTAATTTCATGTGCAACATTAATTTCTCTTTACCACTATACATAACATATAAATTCTGGAGAATACAAAATATGCATCATGAGAGGGCCCATTCATCTTTTAAATATATCTAATAAACTTTTGGGTAACAATGAATGCCAATGTTTCACATGTTCTTTTAAGATGTCAAAAAGGACAAAAATACTTTCCAAGTGATTAAATAGTCTAAAACCACCCTCATACAAAAATCAAAGAATCAGCATACAAGAAAATAAAACCAAAAGATATGAATGCAATAGTTGTACCAATATTTTAGCAAATCAGTTCTACCTGTATATAAGAAGTTTGATGCACTAATATCAAATATTATTTAACTAAGAAAAGACAAATTGATTTAACAATAAAAACAAATCAGTTTATGAGATGGCGAGATACCTAAGTGGACTAAAGTGCCTGCTTAGGCAAGCGTAGGGACCTTGGTTCAATCCCGGGCACCACATGCCAAAACAGCCCTTCCCCCAGTGCGGGCTGAACCAACCACACACACACACACACACACACACACACACACACACACACACACAAACACCCCACAAACAAAGTTTAATTTATCATCAACACCAAAAAAAGTAACATATGTAGATAGGGCTAATGAGATAGCACAGAGGGGTAAAACTCCTGTTTAAGAAAGCTTAAGAAAACCTAGGAACCACGAGTTGATCTCTGCATCACAAGCAAATAAGCCTCACTGCCAGGGTGGGCTGAGTACTTCAGTGTCCCAGCACAGTGGCACACACATGTAATCCCAGCGCTGGGTCAGGTAATCAAGAAAATCACCACAAGTCTGAACTGCATGCAAAGACCCTGTAATAAACAAATACATATAATGAATAAATAAATAAATGTAGAGAAAACGTTTGACAAAAATGTACTCATGTCTGGATACAAACTGAGCAGTCTAGGGATAAATAGAAACATCTCAGTTTGATAATGGACATCTTTGAAAACCTCAAGTCAATGTCAGTGACAATGCGAAATTATTGAATGCTTTAATTTTCTGGTTGTCAGTAAGGTAAAGTTATCTGTTCTCCTAAGTTTTACTCAAAAAATATTTTGAAAAATCTATTCAGAGAATTTTGACAAGACAAATATAGGCAGACCAAAAATAAATAATATCCATATTCACAAATATTGTAATTTGTTCTGTAAAGTTGAAAAAAGAAAGGTAAAAAAGGCATTCTCAGAATGCTAACTCATTCCAATCAAGTCCAGGAGACAAAATTATAAAAGAATTTAGAAGTCACACATCTGAAATTTCTGAGATGACAGGAACTAAAGTAAAGACATAACTCCATCAGACTATGGAGGAGATCAGATGAGAAATAAACTAACAAGCACCAAAAGAAATGACAAAAAACAAGGAACATTGCTCAACACACCCATGGAAGACAGAGATGGAAAAATAGAATAGAATAGGAAAATTATGGAAATATTGAATGAACAATACAGAAATGAACTAGTATTTATGAAATAGATTAAAATTATGTAGGACATTAACAATTTCATTGGGGCTGGGTATAGATGGCTCAGTGGAATAAGCGCTTCCCTGGCAAGTGCAAGGGTCTGAGTTCAATCCCCAGTTTCGACAAAAAATAAATAGATGAATGAATAAATAAAAAAATAATTCTATTGAAAGCTGGAATAACTCCTTGAATCAAACACAACATAGAATTGCAGGCCTTAAACATTGCATGGAATTCTGTGAATAGGAAAAGAACGATCTCTTAAAATAATAAGGAACCAGAATATAATGAAAAAAGTAGTACAATATTATGTAAAAAAATAATATAAGTCAGTTCAGGGTGATGGAGGTCAGTGGAATAAGTGCTTCCCTGGCAAGAGCAAGGGCCTGAGTTGATTCCTGGTTCTTGCAAAATAATAATAATGATAATAATAATAATAATAATAATAATAAAACTAAAAATAATAATAATAGTCTTGGAGATATCAACAAAGCAATTGGAGTTGAAAGAAATGAAAAAATTTGCAGTAGTAGCAGAAAATTTCTCAAGCAAGGGAAAAGTACCTGATGTACAGTTCAGTGAGGCATATAAAAGTCCAGCCAGCTATCATCAAAATAAATTTTCACCAGCACTGCATACAGCAAAGTGTGATATTAGAGTTATGCTTATAATGCCTGTTGTTTTGGTCTTCTAAATATGTACTGCATCTCATAGTATAAAAATTACTACCATACAGCCTCTCAAGTAAATGTTTCTTTAAAATAATGGGTAATAAATGAGAACTGGAGACAAAAAGTCATAAGACTGTCCTGCTACAATTCTATATATGGTTATATTTCTTAATTTCTGTGTAAAAATATGTAATAGTTTATTCCTGTGTTTTTAATTATTTTTATTTTATGTGTTTTCTTCACATTCTGTAAGGACTTAAATGTAAACTTACAATATTTGATAGAAAATACCTTCATCAACCACGCCATCCCGCCTGTGCCCGCCCAGCCCCTGAGACCGGCCAGAGACAGTGGCTGACTCCAGCGGCTTCCTGGTTCCCGTGCCAAGCTCGCCCAGCGAGAGCGAATTTACAAGACTCATGAGGCTTCCCAGATCAGTGAGAGTGTGGTGAGTCTGAGGGAGAGCCTTTGGCTTCTTCCCACGTGCGCTACACGGATACCTGTCCCCAACCCCTCCAAGCCAGTGACTTGCCTGAAACCTCAGGACCCACTTACCAACACCTCCCCAGATCCCCTGACCTAAAGCCCACTGATTGAATTGGAATTTCCCCAATTCTCCGGGAATCAAAGGTCAGTGAGTGTAGAACCTCAGGCCCGTCGTGCCTGAGATACATTTCCCAGGGATTAAGCTGCCCGTCACCTCCCGTGGCCCAGTGAAAGCTCAGCTTAATATTATGGCCCCACGATGTATACTTCATTTTTATACTTTTCTGCTGGATGGTTAGATCAAGACTTATATAGCAACACATGAACTTTATATTTCCTTTGTGGTCACTGAAGTCCTCTCAGGGTTTATCTTGTAGTCCTGTACATTATTCTGTAGTTCCTTTTTCTGTGTCATCCATGTCGTTGAGTTACGGTCAATGCTTGACCAGTTTGCTCTCTGTAAGAGCCTGAGATAAAGTTTTCTTTTCATGTGACTCTCCCCAGGCACACTATAGAATTTCAATCTCTTTTCTCTGTGGCTCCATAATCTCCTTGTTCAGAAAATTTGGAGCGCAACTGAGTTTCATGATGTCCTGAGTCTTCGCTGACCTTGAAAGGCTAGGGCCAAAATGTTGGCTGGCCTTGTGGCTCTTCTATTTCTTCAACTCTGACTTGGGATCTTAGGTTGTTAACCATCCAGAAGAAAAGCTGATTAGTATCCTGAAGCATTTGCCATTCACTTTGCCTTATCTGACTCAATTGATTTTAGTTGTTGTATGTTTCCTTCTGTATTTCTGCTTTTCACCTGTTATACTAGGGAGACTATATGATATTTAAACATGTGTGTCTGGTTTATTTCACTTATGAGTATATATTCACGTGGCATCCCCTTCAGCATAAATGATTCGAACTTATGATTCTGTTTTTTTTTTTTTTTTTTTTTTTTTTTTTTTTTTTTTTTTTTTTTTTTTTTTTTTTTTTTTTTTTTTTTTTTTTTTTTTTTTTTTTTTTTTTTTTTTTTTTTTTTTTTTTTTTTTTTTTTTTTTTTTTTTTTTTTTTTTTTTTTGCGGAACTGGAGATTGAACTCAGGCCCCTGCGCTTGCCAGGGAAGCACTTACTCCACTGAGCTATCTCCCCATCCCTGAACTTATCATTCTTAATAGCTGAGTAATACTCAATTATATAGAAATACCACACCTTTTTCAACCGTTCCTCCTGTGATGGACATCTTGGTTGTTCCCAAGACTTTGCTATCACATATTGTGCTGCTATAAACATAGGTACATATATATCTCTATGATACAATGTATTCAGATCCTTTGGGAAAATTCCCAGTAGGGGGATAGCCAGATTGAATGGATTTCTAGTCCTACTCTTTTGAGGACTCTCCACACTGACTTACACAATGGTTGCATCAGTCTACATTCCCAGCAGCAGTGGAGAAGTGTTCCCTTTTCCCCACAACCTCTCCAACATTTGTTGTTGGTTGATTTCCTTATGATAGCCATTCTTTCTGGAGTGAGATGATATGTCATTGTTATTTTTATTTGCATTTCACCAATGGCTAACGATGTGGAGCATTTTTTCATATATTTATTTGCTTGTTTAATTTCGTCCTCTGAGAAGTGTGTACTCATCTCAGATGCCCATTTCTAAACTGGATTTTTAAATTTGAGGGCCCTGTTATATCTTAGTTCTTTATATATTCTAGACAGTATTGCTCTGTCCGATTGCTTATTAGTTAGGATTTTTTGAAAGTTTGTGGGTTGTCTTTTCACTCTGTTGACAATTTCTTTTGACATGCAGAAGCTCCTTAAGAAGAGTTGATCCCAGTTGTTGATTCTTTCAAGAGCTTCCCGTGTGAATATATATTTGTTCATGAACTCTTTACCTACCCCTATGTCTTCAAGAGTTCCTCCTACTTTCTCTTCCAGGAGATTGAGTGTTTCTGTTTTAACATTGAGATCTTTAACCCATTTTGACTTTAACTTAGTGCTTGGTGATAGAGCTGGGTCAAGTTTTAGTTTTTGGCATGTAGAAAGCCATGTTTTCCAGCACCATTTGTTAAAGAGGCTATCTTTCTTCCAGTGAGCTTGTGTAGCCCCTTTGTCGAAGATAAGATGGCTGTTTGTTCTCCTAGATGCCTCTGTGTCTTCTAATCTATTCCACTGATCCTCAGGTCTATTTTGTTGCCAATACCATGTTGATTTTATCACAGTGGCTTTGTAGTATAATTTCAAATCAGGAATTGTGATGCCTCCTGCTTTTTCTTGATTGGCCAAGATTGCCTTTGCTATTCTAGGTCGTTTGTGGTTGCAAACAAATTTTAGGATTGATTTCTCTATATCTGGGAGGTATGTTGGTGTCAGTTTGATAGGGATTGCATTAAATCTATACAGAAATTTTGGGAGTATGGCCATCTTCACGATGTTGGTTCATTCCTATCCAGGAGCATGGAATATCTTTCCATTTTCTGAAATCCTCTATAATCTCTTTTCTTAGGGTGTTGTAATTTTCCGTGAAAAGATCTTTGACTTCCTTGGTTATTGAATCCCAAGGTCTTTCATTTTCCGCGGTGCTATTGTAAAAGGTACTGTTTCTATTGTTTCCCTTTCAGTGTGCTTGGTATCTGTGTAGAGAAATGCTATTGACTTTTGCGTATTGATTGTGTATCCTGCTATGCTAATGAATTTCTGTATCAGTTCTAGTAGCTTTTTGGTGGAACTTTTGGGGTCTTCCAAGTAAAGTATCATGTCTTCTGCAAATAGTGATAATTTACCTTCTACTTTACCTATTCTTATTCCCTTTATTTCTCCCTCTTTTCTAATGGCTTTTGCGATGGATTCTAAGACTATATTGAGTAGGAGGGGTAATAGAGGACATCCTTGTCTTGTACCTGATTTAAGAGTAAAAGATTTCAGTTTTTCCCCATTTAAGATTATATGAGCTTTTGGGTTGTCATAGATGTCTTTTATCAAGTGATGATAGAGTCCATCTATTCCAATTTTCTGTAGGACCTTGAACATGAATGAGTGCTGGACTTTGTCAAAGGCTTTCTCTGCATCAGCTGATATGATCATGTTGTTTTTACATTTCAGTCTATTGATAGAGTGTATTACATTTATAGATTTTCCAATAGTGATCCATCCTTGCATCCTTTGGGTGAATCCTATCTGGTCAAGGTGTATGATCTTCTTGATGATTTGCTGTATTGTGTTTCCAGGATTTTGTTGAGTATTTTTGTGTCTATATTCATGAGGGAGATTGGCGTGTAGTTCTCCTTTTTGGTTGCATCTTTTCCTGGTTTTCAATCAGTATTATACTTGCCTCCAAAAATTATTTTGGGAGGACTTTTTCCTTTTCAACTTCATGGAAGTTTGTGGTGTGTTATATATATATATATATATATATATATATATATATATATATATATATATATATAAATTTAATATATATGTAAAGTTAAAATATGTGCCATATGTCTGTTTTAGGATCCTTCCAACTTAATGTATGTAAACCATAGTAGGCAACCCTGTTTCTTTGTATATTACATACTACACACTGATATTTATTTCTTTCCTTCCCATTTTGAAATCTGTGTCTTTTTGCTTACTGTGGTCATATTAGCTAAATTAATGAACACATGTAATTTCTGTCTGTGAAACATGCTGATGACTAAACGAACTAGGAAAATGTTTAGAGTGTATGCACAGTTGTGCACATTTATACCTTATAATTTGAATGTCTTGTGATTGCCCCTATTTATCTACTTCACATTTGCAATGGAAGTAAGTTAATCCTTAATTAGAAAATGAAAAATAATATATTCTGGTGTGGTTTCATTTGTTCATTATGAATAAGTGCATATGTTATATTAATAGTAGCTACATAGCACTAGAAATTTGCAGTCATGCAATAGTATGGTAGTATACTCATGAGATTTTTTGATCTGCCACTGCTGCATAAATGCTCAACTGATCACAGATTCCTTAAAAATGCAGAGTAAACCCCTTGATTAGGAGGAATCTTACAAGACATGAACACATGAAAATTTTCAATTGGAATTTTCAATTAGTAATGGTTTAGAAATGTAGGCAGGTGCTTCACATTTTGCGCCGGGTATGCTGCTATACACCCATTGTCCCAGCACCTCACACAAAGGCTTTAAAGGAGAACTGCATGAACCAGTGGGATAGAAACAAGCCTGGGCAACACAGCAAGACTATCATAAAAAAAAAAAAAAAAAAAAAAAAAAAAAAAAAAAAAAAAAAAAAAAAAAAAAAAAAAAAAAAAAAAAAAAAAAAAAAAAAAAAAAAAAAAAAAAAAA
>PVKA01012593.1:0-41729 GCA_004027165.1 Ctenomys sociabilis | reverse complement strand
CTCTCGCTTGTTGATGATGACTGTATAGCATGAGATCAAAATATGTCTTGACTCGGGAGAGAGCAATGCGGACTCAGGTACAATTTCCAGCCTAGCAACAATTGTTATCTTTATCTCATCCAGGGGTTTTAAGTTATGTATACTAGCAGTGTGTTTTCATAATATTTTATTTAGTGCACTTTTAGTAAAGCAAATGCTTACTTTGTTTACTTGAGAATCTACACATCCCCCACTGCATAATTGGGATAGAAAAATGTTAAAATGGCTACATTTGAAATACTAGAGAAGGCAGCTTTCTGTTTAGCTTATGCATCTTTGGAATTTTGAGGAAATATTTTTTTTCTTTGATGTGAAAAATTGTTGGAAGATTTGGAAACTCTGCAGCTATGTATATGTTTGATGAAAAAATAAGAAAATGAAATAAGTGCAACAGTTATAATTTCTGAAAGCCATAAATGATCACATATACAACTCTATTAAGTACTCTCCTGACAGACTTATGCTTTTGAATTAATTGCTCTGAATGCATAATCAATTATGGTACATATCCTAACATTTTGTTTTATTTCTTAGATGATGTTTAATGTACAGATTTCCTCCTCCCTCTCTCTTTTCCCTTGCAATTGATTTAGCTGTTCAAAACAACTCTATGCTTTTCCATTTTCCATACTCAGGATTCTGTGTAACACCACACTATGGTCTCACTCTGTGTACAATTCAAACAGGTTACTCCTGTTTGATGACCTTCACTAAGCCCACATTCAGTGATTTCTCCTAGAAAATCTGGGTCTTTCAATGGAGAATGGCTCTAGAAATCAACACTTGGTGCTATGGGTGCTTACTGCTACTGGGGCATTAACAGCTATCAGCTCCCTCTGCTGACTGCAGAAAGAATATAGTGTGTGTACACAGTACCTTTATAAAAATCTACCTACATACATATGTGAAAAATAGTGCTTTAGTATTAAATTTAATATGTGACTTTGGATTGATTACTACAACTATAAACTATTACCACAGTAGTAATTTTTTCCAACTCCTTTGGACAATCTATACCTTTCACATCCACCAGTAGGGATCCTTTGTAATACTGCCCACCAGGCACTCTCAGTTCAATTAATAGTCCTGTTACAGTACCCTGGAGTTGGAGAACTCCAATTTGTTGAAAGTACAATTGTACCCCACGAGGAACATCTGTATATAATGGGGTATATTTGAAGCTCCCGCAACCTTTAGTCTCCCTGGATTTTCTCATTTCCAACAGTGATTTTCTCCTGCTTGGTTCCCTGACAATGTAGATTCATTTGTAACACACTTGGGATTTTTCTCAATGGTCATGTTCATGATATCCTATCAGCTTACAGTGCTGGGATGGACCACCTTTTAAATATCATTTAGATTTGCATATAGTAAGTTTTAAATAATGCATCCACATGTATACTTTAAAAAACACTAAAATTAGAATCCATTGCCATTTATCTTCCCCAAAAAATGACACTCATATAACAGTGATGTGTACCTACACATGTGTAGAATAACATAATTAAAAAGAGCCACTCCTTGGAAATGACTGATGTTTCCATCTCAGATGAATTCCTAAGGAAAAAAAATATATATATATTTTGTCTGTGCTATAAAAACAAACAACCAGGGCATGTACAGAGCTCAGCAGACTAAGTGACAAGCTCATGGAGCAGGTTCAAAACCGGCACCACATGTTGAACCAGCTCCATCCGCGGATTTGCTGAGCCAGCCATAGAGAAGGGCCGGAGTTTGCACACTTGTAACCCGAGAGCTGCGGAGTCTGAACACAGCAGGATCACTACAATTGGAGATGCATAGTGACACCCTCATGAAATACATAAAAACTGTAGCCAAGTGCAGGAAAATAGGCACACTTTGAGTCAGTAATACGAAGTGAAATGAATCAGACATACAAGCTGCGATAGTTTTTTGCACAGCAAGGTTGTCACTCTGTTGTCAGTATCTTGACAGTCCAAAGGGGAGATTTTCTGAGAATTCTGAAGCACAGATTTTTCTGCAGGGTCAAGCTCCATGTTCTGGAGTGTGCCTTCCTCAGGTCTCCGAGTCTCATACCCTGACCTGAGCTGAGGCCCTCTGTGTATGTCTCAACAGAGCAAAGACCCCAGAAAGAGGTTTGTGTCTGCGAGAAACTCCCAGAGGCCAAAGCTCGGGAGGTACTGAGAAGTCCACGTCCTACTGAGCCGGCAGAAAACGGAGTCTTTCCTAGAGAGCTGAGACTTCTTCTGGTACTGGGGCTCCTCAGGACTCTTCCATGTCTGCCCTTGACCTAAAGCAGCTCGGGTCCTTCCTAGTGCTTCCCTCTCATGTCCAGGCCTCAGAGAACAGTTCTGACTCGGCAGTCTGCATCCCCTGAGCGAAAAGCGGTACTCTCTGAGGCCTCTTTCTTGGCATGAAAGGCTTACTGGGGGCATATCTAGATTGTTGGGGGACCCTCTCTCAGATGGGTGATCTGTCGTTCCACCATAGCCTGTCGCCCTGAGTCCAAACACTGAGCCCACCCACAGGACTCCCTTCACCTGAAGCCAAAGCTTCTGAACAGGACCTCAGAAGCTCTGACCTGAAGCCCATTCATACCTTCAGCGGCACACCCAGAAATGTGCCTGGAGTCTCCCAGGTCTCCCAGCAGGAGATGAACACAATTTGCAAGGGCCCCTCTGATCTGGTGGGAGGTTCAGCCTGTTGGTTCTGGAGAGAGCCCTAACCACCTATCTCTGTGCACACTATGTATCCACCTCCCAGGGAATACGGACCCTGCATCTCATTGTAACAATTCATTTTTGTGGTCCTGAGCTAAGAACACTCATACACCTTGGTAGTTTGTTACTCTTTCCTCTGCGTGAGGGCTTCCTCAGTCCTTCACTCCACTCATCTAGAAATTAAAGTGTATCCTGATCCACTTTGCTCCTCTCTACTGATCAAAATGTCTTATATAAAGTTCCTTGCTCACCTTAGTCTCGTCTACTGGGCAGTCTGGAGAAATCACATCTCCAACTTGTCAGCTACTGAATAGAACTGTTCTCTAGCTCAACTCTATCCACCATCTTGTATTACCTTGGGTTAGATAGAGCCCATTACTTCTGAATATTTATGTGTTTACTCCAGTCCATCGTTTTGATGCTCTGAGTCAGGAGCCTTCAGTGGAGTGAGGATTTTTGTTGTTGTTTGTGTTATGGAAGTTCTAATTCAACTAATACAGCATTTACTCTATTACCATTGTCTTTTATTTTTGTGGAACCAGGGATTGAACTCAGGCCCTTGCGCTTGCCAGGGAAGCAAAGATAGTAGTGCATTTTTGTCTTTGCTTCTCCTTTAAGAAAACTTATTTATCTCTTCCTCATCAGAAAATGTGATGTCCTGAATATTTTTCAGAATTATTGGAAAGATATTGAAGAAGAAATTTACACATCTCTATAAGACTTCAGCTATTTGTTGGCCTGAGTTGAAGACAATATGTGCTTAGTCTGGCACAATATGCGTATATTTTTCATGAATTTGGTAACCCACGTGTATACTTAGCAGTCCTCCAGTTTTCAGCCTCTCCAGCACTACAATTACTGTTGTTTTGCACCAGGTTGGTCTCTGTGGCAAGATCAGCCCACCAGGGGGCAGGGCCAGCATGCCATATGGGGTTAGCTCTGGAATCTAAGCGGGCATTGAGTCCACTGACCTTTCTCTCTGGCTCCAATATAAATCTACAAGTATAAAAATATTTTGGATATTGAACGAAAACCACAAAAATTTCTACAAGAGTAACATCAGCTATTCTTCCAACAACCATCACATTGAATGTTCAGGGGACAGGGCGATAGCTCACCCATATATGCTCCTCTTAGCAAGCACGACGACCCAGGTTCTATCCCTGGTACCTCATGCCAAGCTAACCCCACACTGAGCCCTTGGAGTTGCCACAGAAACCTGGCATGGTGACACATACCTTTAATCCCAGGGCAGAGGAGGCTTCAAAAGTAGGGGCACTATGAATCCATGCTCCTTAGAGAGACCCTGTAGATTATACATGAATTGAAGAAAATGAATGTACCATAATGATTATTAGAGATTGGGAAGGCACATAGTGACATAGATAAAACATGGATGGATTTGAGTAAGGTCCATAGTATCCATGTTTTGAAATATTGCAGAAGACTCTACAATGGTGTACAACTTACACATATTAAAGAAAACAGTGGAAAATCGTGAAGGTGAATAAATAAATACTGTTCATATATGTAGCCACGTTGCTTATGTAAAGATTTCAGTATGATAGATTCCATTGTCACATGATCTAAGTCTGTAAATTATCTAACAATTTTTTCTGTAACATACTAATATTACTCTTTAGATTAGAATACCCCGAAATGTTTCTTTTTAAAAATCATTTCAAAGAGAAAAATGATAGAATAACAATTAAACAGTTTCAATACAGATTAGCATGTCAGTTACAATAATTAATATATTCCATATTATTGTGTGCATATTATTATGTGCAATCAAGAAGACTAGATATTCTGACATGAGTCAGTTTATTGGGGGCATTATGCAGGTTGGCTGTCTAGCAGACCAACACAGCAGCAGACAAACTGGGTACAGGAGAATTTATAGGATCTTCAGAGAGGGTGTGCACTGGCTGCAACAGCTGAGGGAGAGCTAATCTTGGCAGGGCTACCTGGTCTGTGGGGGACCGTTAATGCTAACAAGGGAGAGTTTTGTGGTTGATTTCCCGGATCAAAGTCAGGTGGACCTGTTCTGCAGTTTTGAGTTTCGTACTCGTGCTGCCAAGGAGGAAAGAATTTGGGCATAGTGTGCCTGGGAAACCAAGAGGGAGAGTGTTTTGGGCAAGGTACCTGAGAAACTATGAATTCTGACCTATCATGTGAAATTCTATTGGATCAAAAATGGATGAATGAATCATCTGGCTACTTCCTGCTGAGCAGGGCTGTTGTGGGGCCATGAGTCTGGACATGAGGGTGAGGAGGTGTGTTCATTGAATGTGGCTCACTGGGGCAAGACCTGGTAGGAGTAATCGCAGAGAAATACTTGATTAGAACTTTGCGTCACCCATAGTCCAGGACTCAGCAAGTTCTTGTCCCTAAGGAAATTTTCTCAGTCAGTG
The DNA here is from genome assembly GCA_004027165.1 of Ctenomys sociabilis. NCBI lineage: Eukaryota > Metazoa > Chordata > Mammalia > Rodentia > Ctenomyidae > Ctenomys > Ctenomys sociabilis. The sequence goes on along the minus strand of PVKA01012593.1, from coordinate 36,574 downwards.
GACACAATGAAACAAGGAGGCAGGAGACCATCCTGGCCAGAGTGGTAGCTATGGCCCTCTGAACGTACAGGTTCCCACACCTTAAGGCTCTAACGTCACTCACCTGGTCTTCTCCAGTCCCTGAGAATGCCCACTGTCCTGAGTTTGCCATGAGCAGTGGACTGCTTTCCTGGGAACACTTCTCCTGTGTCCCATTTGCCTCAACATTCTTTCAGGATGGCTACCAGCTTCTAGGCAGTGGATTCCCTCTGTTTCATGAGAGACAAGAGGACTGATTTACCAGGAGTTTCCCCTTCCTTTATTCCTTCTCATCATTTGGAATTGGCTTCTCTCTTATAATAGGAACCAGGCTGGGCCAGCTGGCCAGATTTACTTATTCCTTAGGAATTTTACATCACTGATTCCAAGGAGAAGTAATTTTGTTTCAAGCACTGTGCCAGTGCTAAGTACTTTCTTCCTAGAATCACCAGGTGTTTTGGTCCCAATGACATTCAGGCATCTATGGATCCAAGACACACCTTCTGGTGAACACAATGTAATTGACAATGTTATCCTAGTGGAAGACCAGCTGACCTGGAGGAGCATTTGGTTCTTCCCCCAAGTTCAGGAGCTTTGAGTTACTTGGTTCAAACAAGGGCAAACTCAGCAGGGTCTATTCCCTTAATGTATACCCATGGAGAGAATATCCAGGGAGAATGCCTACTAAGTAGCATTAGTGTGATTCGCTGTTCAATTTCAGATTGAGCTACATATTGGCCTAGAGAAACGCACAACATTTCCTGAAAAAGCAAGAGATCTTTTAGACCCACAGATCCCTGGCAAGCTGGAAGTGAGAGCACTACCATGCATTCCACAGTGTAGGAAAGCAAAGCCACTGATGTGAGTGAACTCTAAAACCAGAGATCATTTCAGGACATGGTTAGTACATCTTCATTGATCTGCAACTAAAGGCTCAAAGCACTGTGTGTATCTTCTGTGTGGTCTTTGTCTGTCACCACATAAAGATCTTGTTTTGAATTATGTCCTGAAGTTCATAAAATAGCACTTATTGGGCCAGGGACATGACTTAATAGAATAAGTGCTTTCCTGTCAAGTGCAAGGGCCTGAGTTCAATCCCCAGTTGCACCAAAAATGAACATTTGAAATGCAATAACTAGGTTGCTGTTTCCCATAATTCAATACATAAATAAACCAATTTTGAAGCATTATTCACTTATGCATCTGTCTGGCTATCTTTCATTGACAAACTTTGCCTTGATATATCAAACACAAAATAATATGTACATAGTAAAACAATAATAAAATAGAAATAAACAAAGCTTATGAATATAAATCAAAATAGTATACTATCAGGAACAAGAATATATTCAACACATTATTTTGATGACAGTCTTTTCCCATCATAGAATTTAATTAAAAGATTATGTCAATGTCTATGAATCTTATAAATAAAATATATTACTATTACATATGGTGAGAAAAACAGACTGTGAACTCCAGAAAGAAACTAAGAATGAATTAAAGGACAGAGTTATAGAGGTCAGCTCTGGAAGGGATCTTGTTCCTGGTGGTGTAGCAGGTGCAGCAGAGTGGGCAGTGATGGCAGCCGTGCCACACGTAGGGCTGTTGGACGTTTCCCCAAGGGTCCTGCTTGGCATCAACAGTCTGGACAGTGCAAAAGGGACTGGGCCTTGAGAGTGGAGTGCTGGTGTTCTCTTTAGATTTTGAGTCTTGTTGATTTGTCTGAAGAAGAGGTCCAATTACCTCCCTAGCATCACAGTTTAAAATAGCTACACAAAAGTGTTTGTGTCCCTATGATAGATACCAGCAATTTTTGGATTATGGTTCCTCCAAAAATGTAAAGGAAGATTTATTTAAGTAGTCAAGCCCTTCTTATCCTTAAATCTATCAGTTCTCTTCAAGGACAAAGTTTCCATCTATAAGCAGTGAGTCTCTTTGGTATTAGAATGTACAATTCACATCTACTCCTTGACTTTTCTGATCTTAGGCATTTGAATGAGTTGTAAATCAGACAGATTCATTGGTAATTAAGTTCTTTGAATTTGCTTTGTGATTGTATTCCTGCCACTAAGTAATACAACCAACAAGCAAATACATATATGAAAGGACTTCCAAGTTCCACAAACTAGAATGAATCACATTGTTAGGCAGCCTGGTTACTACTTCTCTGAAAGCTGAGGTGAAGTAGAAGACTGCCTTGTGATGGCATATTTTTTAACTGTTTTTGCTCACTAGTTGGGAAATACAGCAATTTACTACTCTGTCCTTTCTGCCTTACACATTCAAAGTCACCCTTTCCCCACATTCAAAATTCTCTTTCGTCAGGGGGAACCATGTCATAGTATTTAGATACTAGCCGGCTATCCTCCTACTGGGAATTTTCTCAGAGGAACTGAAAACATTATATCATAGTGATATATGTGTACCTATGTTTATAGCAGCACAATTTGTGATAGCAAAATCTTGGATACAACCAAGATGGCCATCACATGAGGAATGGTTGAAAAAGATGTAGTATTTCTATATAATGGAGTATTACTAAGCTATTAAGAATGATAAGCTTGAAGCATTTAAATTGAAGTGGATGCCACTTGAACATATACTCCTAAGTGAAATAAACCACACACACACACATGTGCAAATATAGTAGTGTCCCTCGTATAAGAAGTGAAAGGAAGGAATACAAATAGAAATGTACAACAACAACTAAAAACAATTGATTCAGATAGGGCAAAGTGAATGGCATATGCTGCAGGGTACTAAACAGCTTTTCTTCTGGATGGTTAACAACCTAAGCCCACAGATCAAAATTGGAAAAATAGAAGAGCCACAAGGCTAACCAATATTTTGACCCTAGCCTTTCAAGGTCAGCGAAGACTCAGGACATAGGAGAACCTGTACTGTAACATCATGAAACTCAGTTGAGCCCCACATTTTCTGAACAGTCTTTCAGGTTCTATGTGATTCAACAAATTCATTATCCTCTGGACATTAGCCAAAAATCATGAAAGAATCAAGAGCATTTGCACCCTCTGCACTTTTGAACCTTTCTCTCCAGATTCCCTGTAATGTATTATTCTATTCTCAGTTCCTTCATGATTGCCTGGCACCTCTTCTCAATTTCACCTGGCTAGGTTTGTTTTTCTTCAGATTCTTGATTCAAACCCAGGGATGGATGTATTGCTGATGCTCACTGTTCCCTCATTTTCCAGTACCCAGCATTGAAATTTTACCCACATTAGTGTAAATGGGTCATCCTCAAAACCTGGATCCCCTGCTCTCAGCTCTGTACTACATCCATTGCTCTTATTGATGCCAATAAGTCAATCTGCAGGCAGGCTCAGGAAGACAAGGCTCTTAGTGCATGAGGTGGTGTAAAGCAGCAGAGGGAACTATATAGATTCAGCAAAAACACCTTCCAAAGAGCTTCCCAGTCCACACTGACTAACTCACCTGAAGACCTCAGGTGTCCTCTGTCCAGAAACAACAGCCCCCAAAGAATGTGCTGCTCCCTAGATCAGCTGGGGTGGATCCCAGTGCATGTACCCCTCTGTCACAGGTCAGAAGGGAGTCATCAGGCAAAAGAAATCTTGGTCTCAAATGGAGAGGAAAGCAAACTTGGGACGGATGGGGCTGAGGGAGGGCAGCACTGAAGGAGTGTAAGTAAGGATCTTCAGAAGCATACAGGGATGCCTTTCTATGTTCTCCCTGTGGAGACACAGTACTGACTTCTGCAGTGCATTAGATGAAATAATGGTTATTGCTCACAATTTATAAGGTTGTCATTACACAGCCAGGTTTAGGGCAGAATTATAGGTGGGAGGTGAAGGTCTTACTAGGAGACAGGTGGAGCAAGTAGAACAGAAAGAGGACCCCAAGCCATGCTGTGGTCTAGGATGGGGCTCATTGCAGGTCCTTAGCTTTCCACCTCTTTATCTCTTGTACTCAGACCCTTGGAACCCAGCAGGAGTGCACTCCAATCTCAATCTTTGAAAGCTTCAGAGAGGAGGCTATGATTTCAAGAAGCTGGTGCTGACCTTCCTAGGGAGAGTAACAGACCTCCTCAGTACCACCATGAGTATGGAGCAGGTTTACTTTCTTGGGTAATGCAGAACCCACCGACCTTGTCCCCTGCCACCTTGTTGCCTTCAGGCTATTGTGTTTGGATATGTGTCCCCTATCAGACTTTTTTTTTTCCTTGAAGGGGGAGATGGCTTTCTTAAGAGGCAAGCAGATCACTGGAAACCACGCCCTGCTTCAGAAAACCTGAGGGCCCAGGGTGAGCAGAGAGCTGAGCAGGCAATATAAGTGGTGATCTCAGAGATCAAGTCCACCCCCAAGTGTAAGGTCAGGGGAGCAGGACTGGGCTAGAACTCTGCAGCCTGAGGGACTCCAGGCATCCTAAAGGAGCTCCAGGAGCAGAAAGGAAGGTCTTGCTGTGAAGCAGAATCCACAGCTCACTCAACAGTAGAGTCTGAGGTGTTGTCACGAATCAAGATGAGGTGCACACCATGATGAAATCCTAGGGTGCCATCCTCCCAGAGCAGAGTACATCACACCTGGGCTCCATAGGCCTTGCTTTTTTCCCTAGTGCCTTGTCCTCCATGGGACCCCTGCAACCTTAGGAGCAGTGTCATTTCATATCCCAGAATTACAGGGAAAGTTCTTTAGGAGTCTGTGAACCTCTAAAATCCTAGTACATGCCATAAGCGAAGATCTCCAGTTGCCTTTTGTGGAATGGCAGCAATGTGTTGAGCCAGCTGAGGGCACTGACACACTCACTATCTGTTCCAGGCCTTTGAGTCTTCAACATCAAGCCTGTGGTGGTTGCAAGGAACCTTTGGATGCCTTGTGGTCAGTGGAGAAGAGGCAAACATCTACAGAGAAGCAGTCCTACTCAAAGCAGAGAATAGCTCCACAAGGATGCAGAGGTCTGCAAGATTGAGAAGAAAGCCACAGCCACTGCCTCCTCTGCATTTTGTTTCTCCTATGCCTCCATGTGGGTCATAGCAGAAGATGAGTCTGGGACGCCTGGGTGGCCCCAGAATCTCCAGGGTACGTTTTCTACCCTCAGTGTGATGTCTTTCAATCCAAGGAGCCCGTGCAGTAAGGGCTCTGGCATACAAGGAGGGGAGGACCCAAGTCCCTCATGGGGAAGGAGTGGCCTCTGTTTGTAGGACAAGAGCTCCTCAGTCATACTGTCATAAATTCTTGCCATTTCTTCCTGCAATTTCAAAAAAGGATGATCATGGAAGAGATGGTGCACTTTGTGGACCCGGCTCACTGGGAGCACTGCCCTCTGATTTTTAGGGAAGTCTGTAAGTGCATGCGCATGAGCTTTGGTACTGAAGGCAATTAAAGCTGCTGTGCACCGTTATGTGTTTGTCACTGTGTTGGCCTTACTTATACTGGGCTGCTAGATAATGCATTCACTACCACTCCAAACGCGGGTCTCCTGATAGTCATCCTAAGTGCGTTCACAGTCAAGGGAGATGGGCTCAGGAAGGAAGACCTGAGGGAACTACTGTGAAGTAGGCAGGTACTAGGGAAGTGGGAGCACACAGTAACTGGGTAACCCTGAAAATTTATCAGAAAGTACTTGGTACGGGCAGAACACCTGATGCACCAGCATGTTCCTCACAGTATTCATCCTCACTGTGAGTACATGCGGCATTCCAGGGTCCAGGCTGAAAGCACTCAGAAGAAAATCCCACGGCACACATTCAGTGTGGTTAGCACAGACCCACATCTACAGAAGCAGCCCTGAGATAGGATAAAGGAATGTTCTGGGCCCCTGAGTGGCTGGATGAGTGACAGCAACAAGGAATGATCACACCTGCATCTCTGCTTAGATATGATCCCTTGGGAAAGGAGGCCAAGTCTCAGTACAGATTGCTGGGGACCAGGGAGTTATTTACCAAGTGAAGTGGCAGGGGAGGATGTCCCATGGTTTAAGTCATCTTTCTATCTCCTCTGTTTCATCTACTAGGTCATGACCATGTGTTTTTTTTTCAGGACTTTAGGAAGTCTTCCATTTTTGAGAGACTGAGGAAGTATGCAGTCGTACTTGAACCATGATGCTGATTTCATCTGTATTTTTGTTGATGTTTAATTGTGGCTTCTGATGTAAACTTGTGTTGTGATATTGTACACAAATGTACTTGGTTTTTCCATTGCAAACATAAGTTCCTTTCCTCTTTTCTTTATCAAACCATAAAGACTTTCTCTTTATTTCTCATGGATCAGGGTTGCAATTGCAAATTGCTTAAGAAATTGTAAGTTTTCATGGAGGAAGATGAGGCGTACGATAAAAGGTAAAATTCAGTTCTCAGACTCTTTTTATTTCCTGTCTTCTTCTATAATGTTAAATATCATATGTATGCCTGAATTTGCTTGCTCTCTTCAATTACAATAAAAAACTTACTGCCAGTAAGTAAGCCCATCTCCTCCTAGGCCCATTCCACAAATCAATATTGCACATGGGCCCTTTATAGACTGCTGTGCCTAGGGTAGCGGTGTGAGTAGACAGATCAGGATCACAAGGACCCCATGGATGGATGGCGTCTGGGAGTAGAAGAAATGATGAAGACAGATAGAAGCCCTCCAGGAACTGAAGGGGAAGGTAAGACAGCCCTGCATGGGTGGAGAGTAGCTGATAGCAGGACAGGGTGAACACAAAGCTAGGACAGTTTGCGGTTTGTCTTCTTGTAGTTGATTCTGAAGAAATGGGTTCTAATGCTGCTCCAGAGATTTAGGTGGTATCATGGTCCTCAGATCAAAGATGCAGAATGTGACTTGAGGATCAGTGCAGTAGATTACAAGATGCACAGGCTTCTACAAACACAGTGAGCAACCGGATCTTCGACAAAATAGCCAAATATTCTTACTGGAACAAAGATAGCCTCGTTAACAAATAGTGATGGAAAAACTGGATCTCTACATGCTGAAAACTAAAACTTGATGTAGGTCTATCACCATTCACTAAGTTAAGTCAAAATGGATGAAATATCTAAACATTAAAACAGAACAACTAAACGCCCTGGAAAAGAAAATAGGAGCATCTTTTGAAGATATAGTGGTAGGCAAAGAGTTAATGAACAAACATGAAATTGCATTGAAAACACTTGAATGAATTAACAACTGGGATGAAATCCTATTGAGAAATTTTTGCACGTCAAAAAAATATCAACAAAGTCAAAAGATAACTCAAAAATTTCTAAAAAATTTTAACTAATAGGCACTCAGACAAAGGTCTGCTCTCTAGAATTTATAAAGAACTAAAAAATATTAGGGCCCCAATATTTAAAGACCCAATTCAGAAATGGGCATCTGAGATAAATACACAATTCTCAGAGGATGAAATTAAAGTAGCGAATACATTAGTGAAAAATGTTCCATATCACTAGCCATCAATGCAATGAAAATTTAAATAACACTGAGATATCATGTCACCCCAGAGTGAATGGCTATCATAAAGAAATTAACCAACAACAAACATTGTTAATATTGTGGAGAATAGGGATCCCTTTTCCACTGCCGGTGGAAGTGTAGACTAGTGCAAACATTATGTAAATCAGTGTGCAGACCCTTAAGAAAATAGGACTGAAAATCACATTCAAAGCAGCTATTCACCTACTAGCAATTTTCCCAGAGGAAATAAGAACATAATATCATAGTGATATATTGGTACCCATATTTATAGCAGCACAACTTCTCATATCCAAATCGTAGAAACAACTCAGATGCCCATCACATGAGGAATGGTTGAAAAAGGTGTGGTAATTTTATACAATAGAGTACTACTCAGTTATAAAGAATAATAAACTAGAAGCATTCATATTTAAGTGGATGCCACTTGAAGATATACTTATAAATAAAATGAATGAGACCCATATGTGCAAATATCATGCAGACTACCTAGTTTAAGTAATCAAAAGAAGAAATACAAATGGAAAGATATAACACAATTAAAAAGAAAGTGAGAAATTGAGCATTGGACAATGAGAAGAAGGTAAGAACTAAAGCTGGGAAACAAGACAGGGAAAAAGCCGCACATTATTATGCACAACATGGGCAAGGCAATGATTCTGCTAAATACATAGTTTTGTCATGACATACCAATTATTACCATACTGTCTCACAAGTAAAAGTTTTATTTAATGGGTAATAAATGCAAAAAAGGTGATACAAGAAAAAATGTCACAGGATGATCCTACTACAATGCTGTATATGGCTAGATTTCTAAATTTCTGTGGAAAAATATGTGTCTATTTCTGTATTTTTTAATTTTTTCTCCTCATTCTGTAAGGATTTAAAGATCAATGCATCAGTACTTGATGGAAAATATCTGTTCCATATTATACCTTAGATGTTAGATGTTTTTTTTTTTTTATTTCTTTGGCTTTTTAATTTTTTTATTTTATTGAAGTACAAATATCAGTGAGACAGTTTTAAGACACCTCAACAGGACATATTTGATAAATTAATACATTGAAAACTGTTTTCATAATGTTTTGGTAACGTACAAGGTGCATACATGATATTATACTTACAGACATTATTATAGCAGATGTCTCTTATCAGTAAATTAAGAGAGCATAGCTGTTTACTTCTCTTAATTTTTATATATGAATTATATCACAGATTCAATAATTAATGCTTTCTACCTTGTTTTTTTCACAGTGGTTGTCAATAGTACTAGAAGCTGACATAATATCTTGTCCAACCACTATTAGTGCAAATCTTGCTTCTCATACAATTAGGCAGAAGCACGGCATATTTATGCTAACTGTACAGTTTATACATACACCTCATGATTCTTCCTTTCTATACCACTTTTTTTGTCTAGACCTGTCAAAGATGGGCATTCAATTGTAATTAAACCAACTTAGGTACCTGAACTTGGCAACACAGTCCAACACAGTCCAGTATTCCACAATAATAGTGAGTTTTCTGAAGAATTGGTTGACTATAGCCTTTTACAGCTCAACTTATTATTATGGTCCTACCTTGTATAACTCATTTTTTATACTTTCCTGATGGATGGGTAAGACCGAGAGAGAGCAAAACCTATATACCAAAACATGTAGTTTTTGTTCCTGATGAGTTCAGTGAAGTCCCGTCAGGGTTTATCTTGTAATCCTGCACCTTACTCTGTACATCTTTTGTCTGTGTCATCCATGTGGATGAGTCACGGACAATGCCTGACCAGTTTGCTCTCTGTGAGAGACTGAGAGAAAGTTTTCTCTTCATGTGACTCTCCCAAGGTACAGTATAGAATATCAATTTCTTTTCTCTGTGGCTCCATAATCTCCTTCATCAGAAAATTTGGGGCTCAACTGAGTTTCATGATGTTACAGTACAGGTTCACCTATGTCCTGAGTCTTTGCTGACCTTGAAAGGCTAGGGCCAAAATGTTGGCTGTTCTTCTATTTCTTCAGTTTTGATATGTGACCTTTAGACAGAGATTGTGGGTAAACCAAAAATACATATATTACGGGGCAGGTTCTTTTTGGTGGTGTTAACAACCTAAGATTTTAAAATTAAAACTTGGAGAAAATGAAGCACTGCAAGTCCAGCCAACATTTTTGCCCTAGCCCTTCAAGGTTAGTGAAGCCTCAGGACATAGGAGAACCTGTAGTGTAACATCATGTAACTCAGTTGTGCCCCAAATTTTCTGATCAAGGAGATTATGGAGCCACAGAAAATGTGATCGATGATGTATAGTGTGCCTAAGGAGAGTCAAATGGAGAGAAAACTTTTTCTCAGGCTTTCAGACAGCAAACTGGTCAAACAATGGCCTGAATCATCCACATGGCTGAAAATGACAAAGGATCTACAAAGTGCAGTACAGGGTTACAGGATAAATGGTAAGGGGAACTGTTTGACCCTATCAGATACAAAAGTTATCTTTCTTGTTATACAAGTCTTGCATTTTCTTGATCTTAACCATCCAGCAGAAAAGTATAAAAATGAGCTTTAGAAAATGAAACCATATTAGTACGCTGAACTTTAAAGGCTCTAGTCAACAAATTCTGTGGATAGCCCAATACTATTGCAGACTACTGGATGGTGTTGGAGTGTTTTGCTGAATTCAAGCACCTATAGTATTTAATTGCCAACAGAATTTAATTGCCAATAGTATTTAATTGCCAATACGAGACTTAAGGGCCCCCATATATATGGCTTTCCTATCAGGAAAGGGTGATGCTCAGGAAAACTGAGGCCATAACTTCCTTGACTAGGTACTCCTATTTATTTATTTATTTGCAGAATAGGGGATTGAACTCAGGCCCTTGTGCTTGCCAAGGAAGTGCTTATTCAACTGAACCATCTCCCTCGCCCCTGGCTAGGTACTCTTATCTCTGCCAAGAGGGTTCATTTTCTGGGGTCTCACCATGCCAAAGTTATTGCTCTTTGGGGTACACATTCTATTTGTGAGTGCCATTTGCCTCCAAGTCCATCACACAATGGATAGCAGGACCTGGCCAGTGATGCTGATGTGCTAGACAAGTGGTCCGCTGAGTATATCACCAAGTATTTCTCACTGCCTAGAAAATCCTTGTGCTCAACACACTGTTCCCCATCTTACACCAGAAGTTAATCTGGGAGAGCTTTCCATTGCTTCCTTTCTGACAGAAGGTTGTCCTCCCAATGCCTGTCATTCTTGAGACTTCTTTTACTGCTTCTTTACTGAGCTGCAGTTATCACTGAAATGGATATGGTGTTACACCTCATTTTGACAGTGGCTTTGTGTCTCCATGGTGAAGGAAAATCATTAAAAACATTAATTTCAATGGAGCAGTGTGGGGCAGGCAGAAGAATATGGATCTTACTCACGTTGTACAGCCGTGAGTTAGTAGGTTCAAACAGGGACAGTCTCTCCAATGTCTAATCATTCAGCACATCTTTTAGGGGGTGTAATTGTGGAGTAGAATTCTTGGCTGAGTTTTTATTCAGAGTTCCTGTAGTGATAGCTGTCCTTGGAAACTTAAAATGTACTAAAGAAACAGTAAGGTAATCCTAGAAACCAGGTACTTATCACTAATTATTGAGTATATCGTATGTCAGATGTTCTGCCTGGTAGTTTCATGCATTTCTTACATTCCACTGGACATGCAGCGTAAATCATAGGTCAGACCCATTGTATGAGAAAAGACTTGAAGCTTGCTGTGCTCCAGAACTCCTCATGATGCCTGTGTAGCAAATGCTAGGATCACCACTGAGTCTCAATGTGAGGTTCCTTCTCTGTCCTTTTTGCTCCCTACCAGAACCCAGCTCTGATTTTGTATTTACTTGTATTCTAGAGAAATAAGAATATCTCACAAGGTGTAGTAAGACCCTTTGTCCAAGACACTGCACACTCTCTTGAATTCAGAATGTAAAACTGAGAAGGTGATGAGTGCTCGCTCTACCCAATGACATTGCCCACAAAGTGCATGAGACAAACACAGGGAAATACAGGGCGTGAAACCTATGCTGAGCATTACCATGATGTCATTTGTATTCCTTCTTTGTTAAATGGGTTCCAAATCTGCAAAATTGACTCTGATCCCAGTGCATAGTTTTCAAACCTTGAAAATGAATATGTCAACACTATTAGTATTACACTCACTGGAATTCCAACTTGTTGCCATGGCAGTGCGGACCTTGCCCTAGAAATCCTACCCAGCATGAACTGGGAAGCTGGGGGCAAGCACACTACAAGATGCATCTTGGGTGTCAGTGGGTCCTGGAGGATTCTCCCTGACAGAGAGAGAGAGATCCTAGGGAGAGATCTGATCCTGGGGAGAGATCAGTGCAGAGAGGTGGCCCTAGAGCATGACTTGGTGGCCCTTCGTGACTAATCTTCACAGTCAGTGTAGGGTTCTCTGCCCTATCTGCCAACAACAGCACATTGGACATCTACATCTGGATCAAGTTTACCATTCTCAAGGACTCCAAGAGATGACAGCAACCATTGAAGTTAAGCAACTCCTAGGGTATAAACTAAAACTGCAACAATGACTGCATGTTTCCATCAAAGAGTATAGTCATGGGAAGCTGTAGGAAAATCATTTCGGGGAGGATGACTTGGCCACATGAAGAGACATGTTTATGTGGCATATCGTATGGTAGGCATTTGCATGATGGCATGTTGAATGTAAAGTGCAGTCCATTGTGAACCACTAAGAGTATGCTTTCAATCTCAGAAGAGATGCATACCTTGTCTTTCTTAAGCAGCTGGAATTGTTTAGTTCCTGACACTTTATTTTCTTTTTTTCTTCCACTAGGGGATAGTTACACAGTTGCATTATTTTGATATGAATTATGGACATAGTACAATTAACTTCTTTTGGAGTTTAAATATAAATGAAGATGTTTCTCCATGTGAAATTCACGTTGGGTAACATTTACTTGTTCATCTTGATAGGTACACAAGCAGGTGAAATGAGTAGTTCAAGGTAAGAGGGCCTGCATGTGTGGCTGTTATGGAACCATAGCCTTCAGTAATACATGTGGCCTCTGGCCCCTTCCAGTCAGTACTGTTCCCTTTTATGCCTTCCTAACACCGCAAATTAAGTGGTTTGGTGGATTCCAGGACGTGCCCCATGCTGTCTGTGCCTTGGTGCCTCCTATTATACACTGAAAACATGGAGCACCTCACCCTGTGCTTCCTGTAGTCGCTCTTATTGAAGCAGCAACATGAGAAACCAGTGTAGGCATAGCCTTGTGCTTCCAGAATTAACCATGGAGAACAAAGTAAAATAGAAAGTGGAGACCTAGAAACTCATAGAAGCAGCTCTCTGTAAATGTCAAAACATTAGGAAGCCCTGGAGGAGACTGAGGACTGGAGCTTTTACCTGAGGGTGGGTCCCAGCAGGGAGGCTGAGAGCTGCACAAGGAGCAGATGACATCAGTCAGAGGAAAGTTTGCAGCTCTGCGTCTATGTTAGTTCATGGCCTGAGGCAGCGACTCATAGCAGGGATGCCATTAACCTGTGCGTAATATTGCACAACAGGAAAACAGAGACTAACTTTAGGGTTCCAGCAATTGTGGGCACAGTCATCTGAAACTGCCTTAGTATGTGAGAACTACCATTAAAGTGGTCAATATTTTATTGAATGTAAACCCTGTAAGAGCATCTGAATAGCAATACAAGCTGAATCGTGCAGAGGAATTGCCAATATGCTTTAGTCAAAAAAGTATCTGTGGTGTACCTGCATCCATGAGCAACTGTGTTTGTGAAACTGTGTATGTAAGCAAAAGTGAAAGACATATATTTCTATATGCAGGATAATTTGTACAATTATACTGCTGATATCTTCAGGTCTTTTGAAAGGACCACTTAATGTTTACACTGCTTTCTTTTTTGTTCTTCTGTTTGTGAATTTGATCTCTTCTGACATTTTTGTTGCTGGTGCTTTCTTTTGTTTCTTTTAAACAATTTGGACTTTTATATCTCGTAAACTGAAAAACTAATTTACAGAAATCATCCAACACAGCAAACATTATTGAATTTCTATTCTTTTTTTAAAGTGAATTTTGTGTCATTTTTTGCTTACATTCACTCTTTTGTATGCCTTATAAGAAAGAGATACTTACACATGAGCATGTAGACTCTATAGGAGTGCACCACCCATGGACACTTTACACACCCTCTGTTTTTATTGATGGTAACTCCACAGACACGTTTGCTAGAAACTTTGAAGAGCACACTGAATGTACATCAGCTCTAAAAGCTGGAAATAATGACACAGATTATGAAAAGTACTTTCCTCACAAAAAGGCAGGGCTCACTTGTTCTCTCTTGCTGCTCAGCCTGGTCACATTCAATATCTCACTTATGGGTGGACAGATTTTTCATGTCTGCCTCTGGCTAGTGTACAGAATGGAGAGCAGGCTGTGGCTGTCCTTGCTGAGGTTACCAAATCCCTGGACCACAGAAAGCAGCCTTTCACAAGACATAAGCACAAGAGACCCACATATATAATATCACCCCGAGCACTTCCGCTTCTTAAATGCTGGGGTGAGTGTGTAACTTCTACTTATTCTGACCTTTATACCGATGCTTCAAATGCAATATAGTTGAAGTTCTCCATGTTTGTCCCTAAAAGCTCCTTTAGTGATACAGCACCTGTAGGGATTGCTGGTCATTTGCTCCACATGTTGGGATTTAAATATATCTCTCTTTCACTTGTTAGTCTAGTCATGTTTTATTTATGTTAACTTGTTTTATAAAGAAAGAGCTCTGTCTTTTCCCTGAATATTTATAGACATTTTTGTATTGCATATCAATGTTTATGGTTATTATCATTAATATTTCATTCTTTTGGTGTTCACTCTATCTCCTATGTCTTCTGTGATTTTAGTGTCACAGTGTGGAAGCTTGTATTAATAGTATGATATTTTCAGATGTAACAATTATGTATAAGCATAGGCTCCCCACAGAGTGAGGGCAAATTACTGTCACTGCCTGACACTGGTGAACAAATCAGCTTACCAAAACAGCTAGCTACTCACCTTTGAGTGTGTAGTCTGCTGAGATGACTGTTGCAATCTTAGCTGGCATCGTCAGCAATCAGAAGCATAAAATCTTCAGGCCTTTAGAGGGCCCTATGTTTAGTATAAGGCCAGGATGCAGCTATGATCATGGTGAAGTGGACTGCCTATAGGTGACTACATTTTCTGAAAATATTGTGGTGTGACACCATCAGCCACATAGGTCATCACATCTATTTTTATATTAATTTTATGGAAAAGAAATAGCAATGAGACAGTTTCAAAACAGGTTAGTAGGACAGGTACAATAATTGATATAATGCATGTATTTGTCTTCATAGTATTTATTCATAGTGCAAGATGCAGACATGATGTCTTGTCTAAACATTATTAGTACAAATTTTTATTCTCATTGAACTAAGAGAAAGTAGCTATATATCTATCCATATATATATATATATATATGTGTGTGTGTGTGTGTGTGTGTGTGTGTGTGTGTGTGTGTGTATGTATGTATGTATTCACTACAAATTGGTCCTTCACTTTTTGTTTACTTTTGTCAGAGATGGGTATTCCATTACCATTCAAATAATGTAAGTTTGTGAATTCAGCAAAGTAATCCAATATAGTCCAGTAGACCAAAAGAATAGTTGGTTATCTGAGGACTGGCAATGTTAGAAGTTGTTGGCTTGAGCCATTTACAGCTCAGCATATTAATATGGTTTTACTTTTAATATTTTGTTTTTATACTTTTCTGCTGAGTAGTTAAGAACAAGAGAAAGCAAGACCTATACAACAAGAAATGTAAAGTTTGTATCTGACAATGTCATTCAAATCCCCTCAGGACTTACCTTGAAACCCTGTACCACAGTTTGTAAATCTTCTATCAGTGTCAGCTATGTGGATGTGTCATGGAAATTGCTTGAACAATTTGTTCTCTGTGAAAGCCTGAGAGAATGATTTCACTCCATGTGACTCTCCTTAGGCCCAATCTACTTTGCAGATTATTTTCCTCTGTGGCTCCTAAATCTCCTTAATCAGAAAATGTGGTACAGCACTGAGTTACAGGATGTTACAGTACAGGATCTTTTATGTCCTGAGTCCTCACTGACCTTGAAGGGCTAGGACCAAAATATTGGCTTTACTTGGAGCCCTTTTTCTCTAATTTTTTGGTCTTCAACCTTAAGGTGTTAACCCTCCAGAAGTGAAGCTTGATGGGATTATTATCAGAGAACATAGGCAGCTGAGCTTAACATCTTTATCCGTCTGAATATCAAATGCCCTGGACATAACGTGGAGCAGGTAATTTCCATTAATCATTGATATGCTAAACTTTAAATTGCTACAGAGTATGAAAAAATAAAAATAATATTAGTAACAAGATGGATGTAAACAATCACAAATATTTGCACAGAAATTTTGAAATTTAACCATATATAACAATGTAGCAGAACAGTCCTCTGACATTTTTTTATGTCTCTTGTTATCATCTATTTTATTTTTTCTCTTTTTTTGGTCATCGCATCTAAATGCCAATGGTCTACACCCTCATGCTGTTAATCCACTCTGACACCCTACAGACAGTCACAGAGAACAGCACTATTTCATTACTGACTGAGAGACAGTGTAAGGGGGACATTAGTCTTCAGTACTCTGTGCTTACCCAGGCTTTACCCTCTATTAATGGAGAGCAGTTTTTCTCTCCCTTTTCCCCATCTTTACTCCTATTTGATTAAAGGAAGAGGCTTAAATAACAGATGACAGTGACACACTTCTCTTACTTTAGGTCAGCAAGCACTTTCCGCATATCTAGTAACTCCACAGAATCCATTCTTTCAACTCAGGGAAGCCCCACCAGTATTCTATGATTAGTAGAACCAAACTTAAAGCCCCCACCATACAGTAACAGAGAAATTTGTGTGGGGACAGGGGAGGCTCCTTGATGCCACGTGTGAAGAGCAGCTAAGGGGTCTACTCCCTGTGGTTTTGGAACCTGGGTGAGAAAAGTCCCTGGACATTCTCAATAACTCTATTGAGGGGTGCTCTTCTGTCCAACCTTTTAGCTTCTGCTCCTCCCCATGATCTACACCAGGCATTTTCATCTCTCTCCAAAAGAGGAGAGAAAGAATGGCAGCTCAGTGTGCAAGGCCATGACATTTTTTTCTTGTCACTTGTTATCATTTATTACCTTTTTTCTCTTTGTTTCGTCATTGCATCTAAGTGCCGACAGTCTACACCCTCATGCTGTTGCTCCACTCTGACACCCTATAGACAGGCACAGAGCTCTTCACTCTTGGCATCAAGGAGCCTCCTCTGTCTCCACACAAATTTCTCTGTTATTGTAAAGAGGGGGGGCTTTATATTTAGGTCCACTAATCATAGCACAGAGGGGTAGAAGCTTGGGCTTCATTGGATCAGAATGCCCCACCCTCTGGACATCCATCCCTGTAGTGCAGGAGCCTAGTTCTCACAGAGCACCACATGGACAGGTCTACAGAGACAAGGATCTGAAGAGGTGGCCTAGCTATTCCAGTGGGATAAAGGAGAGATTTTTTTTAAGCATCCAAAGATAACCTTGCACACTGAGCTGCCATGCTTTCTCATATACAAAGACAAAGGCTGTGGATGGCTTAATCGACAAGGTATTTCCCATTATCTTTCAGAGAGACAGCTCATGTCTGGGCATCCTGTGTTCTTGCTTACACTACCACCTCACTTGTTTGATGGTTCCTGAAACCTCTGCTTGATCACCTGGCCACAACTCTGGTTTGGAAGGAGATGTGATCAGCCTTCCCCTCCAATAAATACATCTGTGATTCATGAAGACCTCTATCTTTTTGGCTACTCCTAAAGAACATGTCTATATCACCTCCTCTTCACAATATATATCCTTAGGATTCACTAGTTTTTTGTCATCATATTTGAAAATAATTAGTTTATTCTTGTCCAGTATTCAAAAATCAACATGTGAAAATAGGTATCTGGGTCTTATTATCATCAAATGGGCTCATATGTCACAGCATGTGCATTACTCAGGACTGGGTATTATCAGTGTAGGACAGAGGAGGCACGGAGTCATGTGCCAGAAGAATGTGGGATGTTTGCAAGTGGGGAACCACTGTGGTGAACTTCCATACTAGTTTCCATAGTGATGATACTGATAAACAACAAAGAATAGTGAAATCACAGAGCAGGATGTGGTTCAGTGTGATTGATTAATACATGTTCAGTAGAGCAAGGTCTCAAATGGATCCACAATAGACAAGCATAAATGAAGCAATTTTCAGTAAGTCAAAAAGTATATGGCACATTTCACTCAATTGAGAAAGAATTACAAAACTAATTATTAAGTTTACGTATGTCACGGAAAACAAGGTCATTACATTTGCATTATTACACTAATATGTCTATGTGGAAATTGAAATTGATGACTATCATTTAAAAGAAAATTAGATACTCTGAAATAACATGGATGTGCTAGCAAAATAGTAAGTAATTCTAAAAGAATATAGTATTTTGAAAATATGATATATCAAAGCAGATATCAGCCATGATCAGGATCCAGATGATTTTAATATTAGTGCAATAATCCACATTTTCAAATAAAAGTATTAAATGCATTTGTCTTGAAATAAAAATGTCAGCATTCATAAAATATGCTAAGGATCTTGAACAGACAAAGTAAACCCACAGGTAGCATTCCCATACTTCAAGTGTTATAAACAAAAAAAGTGGTATTGAAATACCTATAGAAATACATCCCTATAACAGAATGAAGTTCAGTATTAGATTCACAGTTATCAGCATTTACAAATGGCTAATTGTGGAAAAGACCTTAACAAAAACTGCAAGAAAGAAAAGAGACACAGGGGAGTCATTAATCCTGAATCCTCTGGATATGCATAGGCACAAAATAGGCCTGCATCTATCCATTACCTATGTATCTGTGTCTGTGACTGTGTTTGTGTCTGTGCCTGTGTCTATGTCTATCTCTCTCACCATCTCCATCTCTATGAACAGTAATAATAAAGATATTTCTTAACAGTATTTCTTGTCCATGGAACAAATGCTAGACATCAGAATTGAAAGATAACATGTTTGTTGTGGCCAAGAGTTTTCAGCCAAAAACAAAAGAAACATGTGGGAGGAATTCATCACCACAGAACTTATCCTGCTGAACCCCCCCCCACACTTTTATTATGGCCCCTCATCTCAAGGAGGATGTTGGGGGAACAATTTTTTAAATTTTAAAAAATTCATTTATTTATTTATTGGTAAGAGGTTGCTGCATAGCTTAGAATCCTATTGAGACTTCCAGTGCTGGGATTATAGGTGTCCACCACCATGCCTAATTTCAGTGCCCTGCACTGGTTCAGCAAGGTGTACAGTAGTGCGAAGTGAATTCAGATCCTAACCCTTGCCAGACAGAGGCTTAGCCCACTAATCTGTCTCC
The DNA here is from genome assembly GCA_004027165.1 of Ctenomys sociabilis. Taxonomy (NCBI): domain Eukaryota; kingdom Metazoa; phylum Chordata; class Mammalia; order Rodentia; family Ctenomyidae; genus Ctenomys; species Ctenomys sociabilis. The sequence continues at coordinate 17,619 of PVKA01012593.1, read as the reverse complement.
CAAGTACCGGGGAGGTAACACTAAATATAACAATTTATCTCTACTTAGAGAAACAGATAAAGTAACAGGGGTATTTGGAAGAATTAGAAAATGTTATTGTAACCTTCGTCATATTTGACATCTGATGGAAGTGTAATGTGTTGGAAAATTGTAGAGCATTTCTCCATTTTTTCAAAAAATATATTACATTAATATTTGATTAAATTTCACACAGTAATTGGAAGGTTCAATGTGATACCTCATAACAATGACATAGTACACACTCACCAAACATTGACTAGATTTGTTCATGGATGGCCACACCATTCAATCCCCTACTAAGCTGGCACACAGGTTAGGCTGCTGTGCTCAGCTTCCTGTATTAACCCTGGAAAACACTGGAAGAGAAAAAGACAGTCAGGCCTAGCAAAGACAAGTGAGCAACTAAATGCAAATATCAAATCATGAAGAAGCTATGGGAGGGATCGCAGACTCTTGAACTGGGGTTATGTTTTCATGAGGCAGAGAAGTGTGGGGTGAGCACTGAGGCCCACCCATGTAGGTATCGCATGAGGGCATGAACAGGAAGAAACTTCTAAAACTCCTGTCTCTAAAAAACTGCACATTCGCCCAGTTCAGCCAAAAAAAAAAAAAAAAAAAAAAAAAAAAAAAAAAAAAAAAAAAAAAAAAAAAAAAAAAAAAAAAAAAAAAAAAAAAAAAAAAAAAAAAAAAAAAAAAAAAAAAAAAAAAAAAAAAAAAAAAAAAAAAAAAAAAAAAAAAAAAAAAAAAAAAAAAAAAAAAAAAAAAAACCTTCACATTCTAAGGTGACACCTCATACCAGAGATTCCAATGATGTACATGAAATTTCAGGATACAAGGACACTAAAGGAAGTTTGATTGCAGAAACCCTAGTAATAACCAGTTGAACACCACCTAGTAATTGAATATTAGCTTTCAACACCATTTCTCTTTAGCAGCCTTTAAAGAACATATGAGAAATAAGAATTGTAGCAGTAAAGGATGTGTTGTAACCATAGTTATTCTATAATCAAATAAGAGTCTCCTTCCTTATGCCCCAGGGAAGCTTGGGAGTCAGAGCATTCCTGTGATGTGAACAATCAGGAAGAAGGCAGATCCGGGTCTAGGCTATGCCACAAACAAAAGTGAAAATCTTTAGAAAGGCCAATGGTGACGCACAGAATACCATCATTCCCCATCATTCTACCCCAGGCATAATGATGGATGTGACGGGCCTGTTGGGATCAGTGCCATGGCCTTGGTCTGAGGTTCTCAATTCAGGAGGGGAGTATAGACAAACGCATCTCTGCTAGTCATGCAGGAAAGGAGAAGGGAGTGTGTGAAAGCTCCCTCCCTGACAGACTCTCAGCAAACAATCTGGATGTTGGATTTGTCATTTTTACTCTGAAAGGAATTCTTTTCAAGTAACACAGAATTGCTACTCAAGGGAGACTGAAATTCATGTTCTTACTCTGAGTTCATCAGTTGTAGGTCCCACCAGGACACGGTTCCAGGTTTTGCATAGAACCAAGCCAATGATTTGTACCTAGGGTGGGGTAATTGGGGACTAATTTGAAGCCCTCCTTCAAGCCCCCAGCACTTGGCAAAATGGCAAATCCACTTACTGCTTCATTGGGTCAGTGTAACATGAGATAACACTGGGAGGTTCAGGATTCATGTGACAGGAATAGAGTGGGTGTGGTCAGTTAGAATTCATTGTGGTGGGGAGTGGAGGAAATAGAGATGTCCTCTCATAGAGAGACTGTCCTGTAACTTTCCACATCATACTCTCCTTCAGCCATGAGCCACACAGAAGCATATTTGTTACAGTGAGCTTCACCCTCAGAGAACACAGGAAATGGTGCCTTAGGCAGAGAGAAACAGAATTACACATAGAGGACTAGGATACAGGTTCTGACAGGAGCCAAGCTGTTGATCCCTGAGGTAGAGGGAGGGGTCTGAGGAAATCCTTTCTCCTCCTCCTGTCAGCCCCAGAAGATCACGTGCACTTGCCAGATATGATACTCACTCCGTGCCTCCACTTTGGGTCTGAGAAGCTGGCAGGCAGTCCTTTCCTGAGCTGTACACTTCAGGTGAGCAAGTGGAGAGTGTCGGGCTGAGTGAGGGTCATGCTGCTGGTTGTGGGGTGAGTGAGGAAGCCAAAATTCAGACACAAAGACCTGGAACAGATCAGATTTATCATGCTTTCTCAGCAAACCAGTATTCAGCTCTATGGAAGGTGGGGATTTTACCTCTTTGTATCCAAAGTGCAGAGTACTAGCCTCCTAGAGAAGGCTGGCTTTCTTCAGTAGCCAGGAGTGGAGAGAACCTGGTTTGAACAGGTTAGTGGGAAGGCTGAGGGGGTACTGTGAAAGCCACATTTCAGAGACAGATTTGGAAAGCAATCTGAAAAGCCTCTGGTGTCTCTGATGCAGGAGGACATACAGAATTCTTAGGATATCATTTTGTAGACCATGGCCTTGAGAGGATATCAGAATTTTGTTTAGTGTACTATACATCAGGAGAGAGGGGCAGAGAAAACCTGGGAGCAGTGAGATCTCTGGAAGGGGCTATTACCGAAGAATCCCATACCCATTGAGGTGATTTCAGAATATTCCAGAAAAGCCTCTCTTGTGGGACATGAACCTTACCATTATAAGGAGAGTTCCTGCTTTTTCCTCAGTTGTCAATGAGATTCTGAGTTTTTACTAAAGACTTTGTTTAGGGTGGGAGAAGCAACAGTTCTGTGGTGTAGTGGATCAAGAAAGATCTAGTACACATTTTTCCCTGCATAGAAGGAAAAACGTCTCAGGTTAGGACCCATTTCCTTGAAGGCACTAGTGGAAGACAGTCAGATCCTAATTGTAAGTAGTGAGCCTCAGGAGGAAGAAACAGAAGGGACCTGGGGTAAGATAGGTCAAAGTGAGCCCTTGCAGGCAGTCAGGAAGCTAAGAACCAGGAAGTTTCTAATCCTGCCTTCATTTGCCTCTATTACAGCCTACAAATAGGGAGAGTGTCTGGGGTAGAGCATGGGACAGTGGGGGCGGAGATTAACATTGTCAACCTTTATTGCCTCAGGAAAACTTGAGTGCAGAAAGAACCTTGTTTTCAACACTGTGATGTAGGTTTATACCACAGAGTAGACAGGGCTTAGTCAGATCCACCTTGTACAGAGTTTGAGCCTCAGGTTGCATAGTTTCCTCACCTAATCTGGATTCACTTCCTGTACACACACAGTAGACTTGACCTAAGCACCCAGTAAAGACATGATAGGATGGGCCCCTCAGTCATATTGGTCCCAGATGACCTTGTTGTGAGGTTGGCATTGCAGGTAGGCTTTGAAGATTGCAACAGAGATTGGGTTTCACTGATGGGCTGAGTTGAGAGGAAGCCCAGTACCATGCTGATGTTCTGAAAATAGCCCCTACCTCCTGGTTGTTGTAGGCAACACTGCACTGAACAATAGACATTCTCAGGTGAGCACCCCATTTCCTGAGAAGCCTAGGAATTAAGAGCCTGTGTCTTAGGACTTCGCTTCAAATTGGAGCAGAAGAGAATCCATGGGCTCAGCTAGGTCAGGCTGAGGAGCTAAGGGTAGGTATGCAATACTTCAGCCTGGTTAGTGCCCACAGTTAATACATTCCTTCCTGTGTCATCACACTGAACCTGGGACACTCATGCAAGGACACTCTACTTCCACTCCCCATACCTATGTGTCCTCTTGGTCTGAGGAATTCCCAAGCCTCAGATATAATTTCCTGTCAGTCCTATGAAGGTCTATGGGATGCAACTACTTAACTCAGGTACTGACATTAGGGAGGGGATGACCTGATTCTTATGTCTCTCCTTCATATGAGGGGACTATAGACAACTTATTCCCAATCTAGTTTAGGTACAGAGAGGAGTGAGGAAACCACAGCCAGCAAGATTGCCTCTGAGCAATCCAGATCCATCTCTGTTGTTGGTTCTGTCCCCACAGAAGCAGGCTTATAAGAATGAGTCATCTCACTGCTTTACACTTGAGGAATAGGGGCACACTTAGTAATCAGGGATGAGGAGGAGAACACCAGGATTCATGGTCATGTCTCAGAGGGAGGAATCACAGCACCCAACCCTCACCACAAGAGACCATGGAGGCCTTTGGCGTCAGGCCTAGGACTCCTTAGGAACAGTGTCTGGGGTTTGGTCACCAACCGCATGAGGGTGGGGCTGAGACAAGTGAAACATGATTTGTCTTGGATGAGGGTGTGTTGCCCTCCAGAACATAGTGAATGACAGAGAGGACTGCACTTGTTCTGGAGTCCAAGAAAGCACTATGCAGGGTTTTCCAACAAGAAATTCCTCACTTGTACAGCAGAGTCTGTGGAACACTCAGAGCATTGAAGAAGAATGAAGACCACAGGGAAAAGGGGTCACTGGCCCCGGCCCAGCCATTATGAGAAGTGGGGCAAGGCACCTGGGTTCAGAACACCTGAGAGATGGGGCTCAGCCTGCCTACTTTTTCAAACCAATTACTGTCCTGCAGTCCCTCCTCCAACTAGACAGTGAAACTGTGGTCATGTAGGGGCGAGAGGTTTCCAGGACTCATATGGAAGAGAGAGACATGAAGTTGAATGATAGAGCAGCCTACATCAGGGGAGACCTCTACAGAAGTGTTAGTCCCTGGAGGATGCAGTGGATCTTTGCTGTACATCTTGATTTCAGGTAGCAGGGGGTGATGCTGTGGGTAATGTGGCCTCTGTTAACCATACACAAAAAAACAGAATTGGCCTAGATAGCCTTCTATGGTGCCTGAAAGAAGGACCTTGGAGAACACTCATCCTGACCCCTACTTCCACCTCTGCTGTCTTAGGGTGATGCTGGATTTGACTTGCTGGTTTTAGCATCAGCTCAGCAGTGAGGAAATGGAGGCACCTGGGCCTGCACTAGAGAAGGGAGGGCCTCTGGGTTCTGATCTTACTCAATCTGGGGAAATCCTTACAATGGTGCCTAGATGTGCTTCATTTTTTGTTCCCCTGGTCCTAAGAAGGTGGGCCTTGCTGTAGAGATCTTCACTGGGTCACAGGAAGAGACACATTCTGTGGGAAAGGTAGCAGTTAAGAATCTGCTAGGAATCAAGGAGAAGAAGTCAGGTGAGGAGGGAAGGTTGTTCTTGGTGGAGAATGCTTGTGACTCATCATGATCACATTTACTTTGGGAAACCCAGATGTTCTGTGCTGGCCATCAATGGAAGTGGTTGCGCATGTCTGGAATCTCAGCACTGGGCAGGCTGAGCCAGGTGGATCACACTGAGTCCAAACAATGTGGTGAGTGCCTGTATCAAGAAAGAAAGAAAAGAAAAAGAATGAAAGAGAGAGAGAGAGAGAGAGAGAGAGAGAGAGAGAGAGAGAGAGAGAGAGAGAGAGAGAGAGAAGAAAGAAAGAAAGAAAGAAAGAAAGAAAGAAAGAAAGAAAGAAAGAAAGAAAGAAAGAAAGAAAGAAAGAAAGAAAGAAAGAAAGAAAGAAGGAAAGAGTGCTACTTATACCATAGATGCAACAAAGGGGAGGAAGGAAAGAGAAAGGCAAGAAATAGAATGGCCATGTTCCATGCACAGGGAGCAGTTTCCCAGAATGAATGTGATCATTTATTTATAGCTATCTTCTGATGTAATATTCAAGGTTTTTTTTTTAATAGACTATCTGGTCATCTCCAAGTCACAGTAATGTAAATCTTTCTTTGCACACATATGTTTGATTTCTTTCTTTTAGTTAGATGTTGTTTCTAATGTACTCCAAATAATTTTGATCAGGAGAGTTGGCAGTTGACTTCTTTCATTTATTCCTTTGTGGAAAATTTTCCTTTTCCATTTAATATTAACTTGATTATTATTTTTTCATAGATTTCTATGAGAACATTCTAATAAGGTTCTCTAATTTCTTTCCAAATTCTCATTCTAACTGTATATTGGATTTTGTAAAATATGTCTTCTGTGGCTATGGGGATAATCATTGTATCCTGGATTCTCTTCCAGATTTTATTACATTTTATATATTTATTAATGTATTATTTGTTTATTTTTGTACTGGGGACCAAACTCACGACCTTGTGCTTGCCACGCAGACCCTAATGATACTGAGCTATTTCCCCAGCCGTCATTCATTAAATTTTTGATTTTTATGTACTGACCCATCCTTGCTTGTGTGGAAGGGATCACACTTTTCAAATATACTTGATTACATTGATGGTTCATTGCACTGTATGCCAGTATCTTCCAATGGGATGTACATACACGTTCATGAAGATGATGGTGCTGTAGCTCTGTTATATACAGGTATTTATTCTGCTTTTCATAACAGTGTGATGCTTTCAGAATGAATTAGGAATCCTGTTTTCCATCAAAGTTTGTCTACATATCTCAGGCATATATTCATTAGATCTTCTCTGAATTTCTTATAGAATTCAAACATAAATCCATCAGGACAAGAGTTTTTGGTTTGCAACTTTTAGTAAGTAAATTTATCACTTTTATTGATGGATGTACACTTTTTATATGTTGCTGTTTCTTCTTTGGAAGTTTATATGTCTAGACATTGATATTTTTACATTTAATTTTGTTCTAAATGTATACATTGATAATCTTCAAGATTTTAAACCCCATGTAATTTCACATTGTCTACATCTAAGTGTTTCGATTTGTTTATTGTTCAGAGGGACAAGAATGCCTAGAAGTTTGTCAATTCTGTTCAATCTTTCAATAACTATTTCTTAAATTTCTTTTCATTTTGTGTATTTTAGTAAGGGTCTACAGAGTCTCACTACATAGATCAGACTCATAGTGATCCATCTGTGTTCAGCCTCCCAAGAGCTGGAATTCCAGGCAGACACCACCAAGCCCTGTCTTAATCATTTTCTCAGTGCACCCCAGGGACAGGGCCAGCATGGCACGCCAGGGATTGAACCCTGGCCACTGCATATTTTCCCTTTTGTTCTTTACTTTCTCTTTTTTGTTACCTGGCATCTACTTCAGGAATTGTCACTTTCCAGGCAAGATCTTATGCTAATGAGGTACATCCCTGGCACTGTAGCTTATTTCCAACAATTTAGAAAAAATAATGAATAACTAGATTTTGAAATGTAGAGCAACTCATACTTGGCCTTGTCTCTGGCTTCCAGGTAGGGCCTGTGCATCCGGAGTGTGTTTCTTTCTGATATGCTACCTGTCCATATCTGACTCTTAAGAATGTCTCTCACCCAGTCACTGTGGATATGTAACACTTGGCACTCTGAAGTGAAGTTTTTCTGTGACTGTTGTCAGGATCAGGTTCAAATACTCAACAGTTGCTTGGAATGAAGCCCAAGCACACGCACTCTATAAGCATGTGCCAGACACTTGCATAGGAGTCAGTCTGCTGCTGTTTTCTGTGAGAGCACTCCAGGAATAGAATTCCAAACTGTCATTCAGATCATGGTAACTGGAACATTACTGAAAAGCCCTGACACTTTATCCGTTTACCTCTAATAGGCAGACTTCTGAAAGTCCAATCAGTTTCCCAAGTACCAGGAACAAATGGAATACTCCAATTTAATTTTTGCCTATTCATAATGGACAATATCTGTGCAGTTTCTCTTCAGTGTTTCTTATTGTACATGTTTGCAGTAGATACTGGTTATCATGGAGAGGTATTTTACATGCACATTGCATTTTGTTTGTCTTTTCTATACTCACTGTTTTAAAAAGTCGCATTTCACATTTTCCCCTTAATTTTCCCCTGTATATGACTTATTATTCCTTCTTTATTTCTAGCAACACTGATCCTAGTATTTGCTGCACAAGTTTTTGCTATGCCTTAATATTTATCTTCAACAAAGCTCCATATTCAGAGTTTGGCATTTCAAAGCAGAGAAAACTTGTGGTATTGGAAATTTTGTGTCCAATGTATTTCACCTCAGACATGCACTCAATATGTGCCCATTTACATTGAAAATATCTTCAGTTTAGCCTTATACTGGTCTGTTTCTTCCTTGCATATATATCTATATATATCTATATCTATATCTATCTATCTATCTATCTATCTATCTATCTATCTATCTATCTATCTACATACATACATATATACAGTACTTTCTAAATCCATTCCTTTGTTGATGGGATGAGTATATGGTATTTTTCAAGAGCAAAAGTTGTAGTAGCTTAATGGTAAAAGCATTCTATGTAGATCTCAGCTTTTCTTTTAGTAACTTCCGGATTCTTCAAGATCTACTTTTTCAATAGTTGCATAGCCTTCTGTTGGGATTTTCCAGCATGCTGATACCAAGACCTTGAGCACCTGAGTTGCTGTTGCTCACCACTCTGCTCTTCTCCAGCACTAAAGAACTGAAGGTAGGCCTCATCCATTAACTAATAACCCCACACAAACTGGCTTCTGTTATCATCAGGGTGGATTTTCTTGTGTGTAGTTGTGCAGTAACTGTTCACGTGTCCCACTGTTGTGAGTGGAGAAAATACAATGATTTAACAGTGTCAAGGTAAAGATGGAGCAGGTTCTCTTGCTTTTGGTACAGCAATCACAGTGAATTTGGGAATTTTAGCTGTTTCCCAAAAAGAGCTCATGCTATAAATGTTGTCATTTAAGTGTGATTGTTCACTTTCAAGAGAGGAGATAGCTCTGTTCTGGGACTTAACTCATTAGTGGAAGACTAGGTCACAGGCTCTTTTGAAGAATATTTGAGTGACCTAGTTAAAAAGAAAGGTGGCCATTAGCCCCAAACCATGGGGTTTGTACCACTCTTTCCCAGAACAATGGGAAGAATTGGAATTGAAGAACTATCATCCCATTCTATTTTTTTTTTTTTTTGCAGATCAAGAGATTAAACTCAGGCCCATGCACTTGCCAGACAAGTGCTTATTCTACTTAGCCATCTCCCCAGCATGATTCCATTCTACAGAAAGGTTTCCTTTTGTCTGCTATAGCAAATGCCAGACAAAGGGGTGAAGGAATTGTTGTGTGTAAGTGTCCACATCTGAGTAAGCAGAGGAAAAACTGCACTAGGATTTGTGTTGAGTTGCTTGCCTTGCTGTGAACTGAAGGTTATCTCTGCCACAGAAAGAAAAATTCCCAAGCCCCAAACTTCCTATGCTTGAGCCTTGTCCTATGCATCTACTTCAGCTGCAAACAGCTTCAGTTTTTATCCCAGGATCATGTAGACTGGAAGCCCATGACACTCCAGACACAAGACATATAATGGGCCTTTGTGGGAGGCAACATATATATTATTCTTAAGATAAAACTATAAAAGTCCCACTTTCTCCTCCAGACATCTGAATCATCAACAACAAGATCTTTCTGTCTCCACAGAATATCATGATGGCTCATGGTCAAGTCAATGAAGATGGAAACATCGGGGGAGCGCATCCTGATCAGAAGAGTGCACAAGGTCTCAGTCTTGTGCAGCGTCTCATACATGAGGAGGAAGCACCAGACACTGTTACCTCTGCATCTTCTTCATCCTATGCTTTAATGGGGGACACAGCCAGAGAAAATCCTGGGCCTGTGAATCCAAGTTTTCCTCAGAATTCTCAAGGTGTCTCCACTCTTTGCAATGTCATGGCTTCCAGTGAAAGGAATCAATGCTGTGCAGGTTCCAGGATTCAAGAAGGGGAGGGTACAAGTCTGTCCCAGGACAAGGTTTTGCCTCAGATTGGGATGGATGCATTTGAAAAGGCCAGGTTAGATATGATTGTGCAATATCTACTTCAGAAGTATCAAAAGAAGGAGCAGATAAACATGGAAGAAGTGGAAAACATGGTGGGCCACAATGGCCCTGGTGATTTCCCTAAGAATTTTAGTGAAATCTGTGAGTGTGTTCATCTGGGCTTTGGCATTATTATAAAGGAAGTGGATTCCACTGCCCACACATATGAGCTTGTCTCTCCCTTGGGCCTCACTTTTAGTGGCATACTGGATGAATCTGACCAGATTATTCGTAAAGCTCACCTCTTGATACTTATCCTGAGTTTGATCTTCCTAAAGGGCAACCGAGTTAGTGAAGACCACCTTAAGGAAATTCTGAGACATAGGAAGATATTAGCTGAAACATCTCACACTGCTGTTGAGGATGCCTGGAAGTTCATCAGTGAGGATTTGGTGCATGCAGGGTACCTGCTGTACCAGCAGGTTCCTAGCAGTGAACCTGCTCAGTATGAATTCCTATGGGGCCCAAGGGCCCTGGCTGAAACCACGAAGATGAAAGTACTTCAGCATGCCATCATGTTGGATGAGAAAGACCCCAGGGCTTGTCCTTACTGACTTCAGCAGCCACTGAATAAACAAAAAGCATCTTTAGTTCATCTTCAGGGCAAGATAAGTGACATATACAGGGAGTGTTCTGCAGCAAGTCACAGACTGAGTTTTTGGACAAAAGCAAATGAGGCTAAAGTTTTTCAGTGTTTCTAAAGAGCAGATTTCTTAAACTGTGAAAATATAGGGCAGGTGATAAAATTGACATCAAGCATTTTCAGGTCTCTACCCTGTATATTATTTAGAGAAGGTGTGTTTCATTTATGGCTTTTTCAAATCTTGTTCTTTTTTGAAAGACTAATATAACATGAAAGTATGATTTCTGAAATGATTCTAATGTACCATGTGTTTTCCATTCCCGTTGCAATTGATTGTGAATTCTTTTGTGAGTGTGATTTTCTTTGATATTGAATTAAAATGGATTTTGATTTTGTATTGCAAGGATAAGAGTTTACTTTTTTAAAAAACCAAGAGGAAGATTTTATTTTACTTAGGAAAAAATTACATTCATATAGAAAATTTAATGGTAATGTATAAGAGAAAGTTTACATGAATTTAGATGGACCATAGAAAGAGATGTACTGAAAATATGAAAATATAAAGTTTTATATTTTTATTTGTTTTTCTTCATTACCTTTCACTATTAAAAACATATGTAAAACTGAACTTGCTTGAGTTATTCAATCACTGTTAATGAGGAAGCTCATTAACATGAGGGCAGCTACATAAGGTTGCATTTCACAAACAACAATTTTAAAAAAGCAGAGGGGGAGATATTGGAAGCCAGACCCTGACATTGGTTTGATGTTGCTGAAAAGTCTGATAAGGCCACAAAATGTTGCAAGAGCCCAGCTTCGTTGTTCCACAGTATGAGTAATGGGTCCAATGCAGGACTCAAGAGTTTCTTCCGTCTATCAGTTTGCACCTGGGAAGCAATTCTGACACCAATAAAATAAGTAAGCTTCAAATTACTTTGAAAAAATGTTGACCACATGAAAAAGATATTTTTGTGTATAAGATTGAAGCAAAATAAACTCATTGTTGGACCAGAACGCCAGACCTTCTCACCCCAGTCCTTTCTTTTCATTTCATTCCATTTTTCCTGATTGCTTCTGTGAGAGCTGGACCCATGCATCCACAGCATATCCACCAATCTTTTAACCATAAGTCCTGGGAGACATTTCATTCCATTTTTCCTGATTGCTTCTGTGAGAGCTGGACCCATGCATCCACAGCATATCCACCAATCCTTTAACCATAAGTCCTGGGAGACACTTAAGCAAACCACAGCAGAGAAGCTGCACGTACTTTGGGTGCTAGCTGAAAAAGCTTCTTGCAGTCATATTACATCTGTCAAGTGTGGGTAACAAAGACATTGATGGGCAACAAATGCTCCTGGTAGAAATATATGAGCAAAAGTTATTTCTATTTTGGGTAACAATGATGAGACTCAAGCTAAGCTTCCATATGAAATGATGCAGTGGAAATGCATGGGAAAGTTTTTCATGGATCCAGAATAAAATATATTGTGATACTGAATTGGGGATGAGGTATATTGCTGAGTGTACTGGAAAATATACAAACTGAAGACATTTGTGCTGAGTTTTATTGTTCACAAGAGCAATCATGACTAAAGAAGCACTGAGAAAATAAGACAGATTGTCCCAACTGGTTGATATTTTCTGGCCAATGTTACTGACAACAGTGATGTACAGCATACTGGTGTGCTGAGTAGCCACAGGGGTAGGAATGCACACTCTGTCTGAGGTTATGAGCACGTGATCCCAGTCATCACTGCTTATCCAGCTACTGATGCTGCCACATAAATAACCTGCCAGGGAAAAGGAGCACTGCTGGATCCACAGTGTAAAGCCGTTTCTCACAGAATCAAATCCATAATGGCACATGACTGAGAAAGAGACTGTTCTTTACTTAAAATTGTACAGGTGTCGAATATGTGTTGGACTATCTGCATGAAGTGCTTTGCCTGGCACCATTAGCAGAATCCTTGCACACAGATTAATGAACCCAGGATATTGTCTGTGATCACCTTGAGTCCCAACACTACAAGTAGCAAGGCTGGTCCTCAGAGACCATGGGAAAGGAAGTCCAAATTTGCTGGTTCATAGTGGAATCCCTAGGCACAGTGGAATAACATACTGGTCTTCTGAGAAAATGGAACAAGGGCTTAAAACTTAAAATAAGTCTCAAGTTAGAAGGTGATGACCTATAAAGGTGGATTGTCATATTCCATATTATAATATTCACTGGGTCTATTTTCTCATCTTGACAACAATAAGTAGAACACAGGATTTAATAAACAAGATGTGCAATGAACACACATCTTAGAACATGACTCCTGCATGGGAATTAATACTTCCAGCCCACAAGTTTACACTCTGAACTTCTTTACCTGTGCTGTCCATTAAATTTAAGTTCTGCATAATTTTAACTATACAACATCCAAATGAAATTATACACCAATAACACCAGTCACATCTCACTGCTATGCAATGTGTGGTGGCTGAGTTCCATATTGCTTAGTGCTAGAAAATGCATTTATTTCTCAGTGAAATATTTCCATCCAGATAACCAATGACTTCCCTGGGAGCTTTAATCTTTACCTCCCATCTGGGTATTGTATTTACTGCAAGTCCCAAATATCTGTGGCTAAGCACACACCTTTTTCTGCACTCTGCTAGATGCTGCCATGGCACTGCCATTTACTTGCCTTCCAGGTCCCTTGAGTATCTCTCTCTCTCTTTCAACACTGGTGGCCCTCATAGACTTCACCTTACAGGGTAATTTGATTCATGTCAGGGCAGTGAATTCAGATCACCAGCACAGACATTGTGTCTTCCAAGGGCAAAGAGGCCCTGAAGCATTGGGGTCAAGGGGTCCATGGATAGATGAGCTTATGTGTGGACTGTAAATGGCCTTCATATAATTGAATAAACAAGACATGCTCATTTAAACATATAGTTTAATGGTAAAACAACACCAAAAAAAGCAAAGTAATGATTTTATCCTCATGTGAATTTCACATTTCCACCTACCTGACACAAACTTCTTATTTATTTCCATGGAAATTACTATTCCAGTACTATAGTATCTTCTTCAGAATAGAATGAAAGATTTCCATATTGATTTTACAGTACAACAGTCTTACACATGGCATGGAAAAACAAAATTTTTGTATGATCAATAACACACAAAAATCACATTTGCTTCAGATATTACAATAAAACATCAATAACACAAAACCCAAAATACACATGAGGACAGCAATATTATTCAAATTAGATGTGCAAATTGCACCAAACTTACAAAAAGGAACAAGACTTCAAAAAATCATAGAGGAGAAGGAATATAGCCTAGCACAGAGCCTTCCTGACAAGGTTTTGAGTACACCAAAAACAAAATCATAAATTAGAGTCATGTAAATACTGGGTATGGTGTTCGTGGTGCACAGTGGAGGCAGAGGCAGGAGAATCACCATGTGTTTGAGGCCAGTTTTGAGTACAGAATGAGTTCAAGGCCAAATTGTCCTGCACAGTAAGATTTTTCTTCAAAAAACACTCCCAACACCAAAATATCAATATTACTCATCCTCAAAATAAAAGATGTGTGATTTTCAAGTAACCCAAATAAAACAGGCATTAAGATAGTATGTGCAGCACATATCACCTCCAGTAGCCCTTCACTAATTAGAAAACTGCATGCAGTTAAAACAAAGAAGAGGAAGAAGAAGAAGAAGAAGAAGAAGAAGAAGAAGAGGAGGAGGAGGAGGAGGAGGAGGAGGAGGAGGAGGAGGAGGAGGAGGAGGAGGAGGAGGAGGAGGAGGAGGACAAGGAGGAGGAGGAGGATGAAGAGGACGAGGAGGAGGTATTTCACGTGCGATGGGAGCTAAGAGGGTGACAAAATTACAAACACCAGTTCAGGGCATGTGCCTTGCTCCTTTATTCACCTGTATCTGGTGCATGGGCAGCCTCTTGCTCCTCTCCCAAAGCATCTGAATACAGACTTTGTAGGACTTGGGTACTCTCCAATTAACCATTTCAAAATGCTCCAGAATTTTATCTTGGTGGTTTCAGCATGGGGCCTTGGACCACTATTGGACACCTTCTGATACTCTAGATATCTTTCCTGTACCAATTCCTCAGTGATGAATGTCCAGGGATCCTTAAGAACAAAGTGATCCCTCTGAGAAAACTTTTATCTTTTTGCTAGAAGTTCCTTTATGTCGTTCTCACTGGCACAGTTACCTTACACAAAAATGATAGTGAGGATGACTATCATGAGGTCTTCTTTGGAGAGGGACTAGTACTTGCACTGAGTATCCTATTAGAAGTGAGGGTCAAGAGAGGCAAGAGGGCATAAGTGTGGCTCCTCGGATCCACTTCCTTCATATCAGTGTCAAACTTCAGACACATGTTTTGACGGATTATATTGAATACCAGTGTGTATTCATTATGATAATCTGGGCCCAAAGTGTGAAACATTTCTGCCTTGGTGATTGTCTGATGCATTCGACATTTCCAGAGTAGGATGGGCAGCACTTTAGCTATACTGTCATCAAGGAACACAGGGAACAAGAACTGAATGCCTACCACATCCTGATCATTGCATATATCCAACTCTTTTTCCTTCCTGAAACTCTCATTAGATTGGATTCCTTGCCTGGAAGCCATGTAAGTGGTACAGAGAATGTTTCCTGAGGACTTCTGGAAATCAATATGCATGAGAAGAAGGAAGAATAAAAATATCTCAGTGTAAGCGGAAGTATATTTAAGATGGGTATGGTGGTGCAGGCCTGTAATCCCAGCACTCGGGAAGCTGAGGCAGGAGGATTGTTGTCAGTTCGAGACCAGCGTGAGCTACAAAGTGAGTTTAAGGACAGCCAGAACTGCGTAGTGAGACCCTGTCTCAAAAAAAAAAAAAAAAAAAAAAAAAAAAAAAAGAAAAGAAATTTATTTAATAAAAATGCATCATCTACTCATGAGAAACATCCTAACTAATGGAGATATAGAAGAACATCACTTCAATCTTTCAAAACTTTCTATGATAAATGAATGAATGACCAAACACATATTAAATAATAAAGAAAGCTAAGGAGATAGTTAGGCAGCCTAAGTACATGCCTGGCAAGAGAAAGTAACCATGTTCAATCCCTGGGACTGCCTATTGACCCGGCCCTGGAACTATGGGCATGCTGTGGTGGCCATAGAAACTGGGTTGATGTCACACACTGTAGTCTCAACATTATGGAGGCTTAGACACAAGGATTACTACAGGTCTGAGCTGTATACAGTGAGTCCCTGTACCAAATGAAAACTATAAGGAAGTTTTAAACAAAGAGATAAGCACAAGCTTTTTCCTCTGTAGTCAGGAACAAGACAAGGATGTGTTCTGTAGCACACTTCTTCAACATCATTCACAACATATTAACTAGAGCTATAAGGCAAAGAAATTGAAACATATGAACAGGAAATGAAGAATTAAATTATCATAATTTGTAAATAAAAATGTCCTATACAGGGGCCGGGAAAATGGCTCAGTGTCATAAGTGCTTCCCTGACAAGCACAAGGACCAGAGTTCAATCCTTGGTTTTGTAAAAAAAAAAAAAATCCTGTACATTGCACAGGTGAATAATTGCATCAAAATGAATCATATCATTCATCACCAAATTACGTAGCATAGGAGGGTCCAAGTCAATACAAAAAAATTTCAGTACCATTCCTGGAAAACAGGAACAAAATTTTTGAGAAAGAAATGGTGGAAACTATGACTTCCACAGTATCCACCAGAGACATTAAATTCTTAGGGATTGACCTAACCAAAAAAGTGAGATTTACAATGCAAACTACAGTAATATATAAAGGGAGCACGAAGAGGCTATGAGATAATTGAATGGTACACCCTGTTCATGAACAGAGAACCACCATAGTCAAAATAGTTATACTTCCAATGTTTTTTTCCAGATTTAGCAAAATTAGAATGGAAATATCATAGACCTAGAAAAACAGTGTTATAAATCATACAGAATTCGTATGTGACTTAGCAGAGGCAAATGAACCCTGGGCAACCATGGCACAACTACAGGCATCACAGCTCCAGGCCTCAAGTTAAAATGTCATACACCTAGAAGTAGCATGTTAGTGATGAAAAGCAGACTTTCATATAAATAGAAAACAGAAGAAATTGTACAGAAACAACTACAAGTAAACAGCAGTGATTTATTTGACAAGGGGCCAAATACATTCCGCAGAGGAAAGACAATCTCTTTAACAAATAATGCTGATAAAACTTACTATCCACATGCAAAAGATTTAACCTGGACCCCTGTCTCCCTCCACACACTAAACTAAAGTCAAAGTGTATTAAATACTAAAATGTTAAAACAGAAGCAATCCACTGGAAGAAAAAATAGGTTGCACTGTGGAAAACACAGGCACAGGGAAGGTTTAAAGAAAAGAAACTGAAGTGTATTTTAAATAATATCATGAATCTAAAAGTGAGATCATGTGGAATTTAAAAATTCCTGCATCAGAGCCAACTCTAAGTATGGGAGGAGAGCCAGGGAGACAATTCAGTGAAAAAACATCTGCCGACAAGTGCAACTTCTTGAGTTTGATCTCTGACACACGTGCGTGTACACACACACACACACATGCACACATGGACACACACACAAACACATGCACACAGAATGAGAGCAACATTGGCAGGAGCATCTCAAACAACTAATGAGTAATGAGCATATAGAAATATCTCAAAAAATGACAGCTTCCCCTATGAAAAAATTTTGTCACACGACGAGCTTTTGAAGTGAATGACACTCAGGAGAAGAAGTGCAAAGGGTCAGGAAAATCATGCAACAGTGTTGTACACTGCTCGCCATTAAAACTGAAAATTAAAAGTGATGACAGTTCATCTCTGTATAGTAAGAACAGCTATGGCTATCTTCAAAGAAGATTTGAAGGATTCAAACAAAAAGTGTCATGGGACTTGTGGTAGCAAAAGGGCTTAACCTGTAGATCACTTTGGATATTGTTTACAGTTTTTATGTAATTATTATAATTCAGTTTATTGGTACATTTGTGACGTAATCTATTTTTTTTCTTTCATTCTTTCTTTCCTTCCTTCTTTTTTTTTCATTTATTTTTATTTTATTAAAATACAAATGTCAATCAGACAGTTTCAAGACACCTTAACCATACAGAGTCGATGAATTAATACATTGCAAACTGTTTTCATAACGTTTTGGTACTGTACAAGGTGCATACATGAAATTATATTTACAGGTTTTTTTATAGCTGAATTATATCAAAGATTCAATAA
>PVKA01012592.1:43938-57477 GCA_004027165.1 Ctenomys sociabilis | reverse complement strand
TGGCACCAATCTACACATGTCCGCCTCCTGCCTGGGATACTCCCCTCCTGCATAGTGGATTCCTTCACATCCTCCAGACTCAGCAAGAAGTCACCTCCCCGAGAGGCTGCCCCAACCTAGGCTATCACTGCAGTTTCTGAATTGTTCTACTTGTAGCACTGATTCCAATGGGTTCTCAGAAACCTAGACTCTTCAAGCACCACACGTCACATTTACAGAATAACTGACTTCCTGGTCATCCACTCTGCCACAAACACAAGACCTGGAATATCAAACAGGTAAGTGGAACCGATCTTTACTAACCCATCACTGAAAATATCCAGCACTACACATAAGAAATTTTGTGCACTTCCAAAGCAGCCTTGTACCAAACTCAGCACAGCTTACCCTGAGCACTCTTAGGTGCTCTGTGGGTACAGCAGTCCAGAAGGATACTCACCACAGGATCTGGCAGCTACAAAGCTGGCTTTTGAATCCCTTCTCCAGCTCTGGCTTTTCTTAAGCCAGGCTTGGGACCAAGGAACCTCAACTTGCTGTGCCGTCTCCACCTGAAACAAGCCAGTCCCTGAGCAACTGTGGAGTTCACATCTGGCATGGAGCAGATTCAGACTCACTGGGGCAAAGCCCAGGAATATGCAGTGTCCTGGCTCCCCAGGTAGCTCTGATGTCCATGGCTGTATGGGGGCAGGTATGTTCCTGGGCAGAAATCCCAGGCTCATAAAAGCTGGGCAAGCAGCTTACCATCACATTATAGTCATATGGCAGAGCTGATCTCAAATTCTAGCCTTCTGACTGCAAATGCAACTCTGTGCCAATGACAGGCCACTCTGTGCCTCCCTTATAGCACGGAAGCAAAGCCCTCAGAGGTAGAAAGCAGACTCAGAACCCAGCACTATGGCTCAGCAACTCAGTGAAACTTTTGGGTAAGCTGCAGGGGTTCTGGGGCTGAGCCCCTCCCCCCAGAAATAGGAGCAGAATCAGCCCATAGAACTGCATCCCCGAAGTGAGCAGCACTCACACTGAAGGAAAAGCAGTTCCTTTCTTCTGACAGTCTTCTCCCTTACTTCTAAAACCTAGCCCCAAGCATGGCACATTTAGCCCTGACTCCTGAGTGCCAAGTGCTTTACATAAATAACCTCCCTTAGTACAATGAGAAAAAGCACTACCACCCTGCCTCCTGGATGAGGGCAACTTAGGCACAGAGAAATTTAAGTTGTTCAGGCTAGAAGTGAGCTGGGCTCCAGCCTGAGGACCACACCCCCAGGTATCCTTTGTCCCCTCATTTCTCAGCCCACATTCTCTGTTTCTCCCTCCCCAACCTGGGAATGACATGAGGGTTTCTCTGAGCCTCCCCTGCAGGCCCTTGGAGCTGAGCTGGTCAGAGGAAAGTTGCCCCACAGACCCTCTGCACTTGACCAGTTAGAATAGGACTGAAGATAGCCTCAGAGGAGCTGGTGCTTAGGCTGGGCAGATTCCATTCTCCTTCTTGTTCAGATTCTGCTCTCCAAGAGTCAGGGTCTCCTCCTGTCCAGGCTGTGGCCTCCCAAGGCAGTTCACCTCCAAGGGTCTCCTAGTATGCTCAAGGAGTTTCAGGGGCTCTCATCTGGACACCTGTCATAGGAAAAAGACACACCCACTCCAAAAAGCCAAGAGCTCCCCAGAGTGTCATCACCTCAAACTTTCCTCCTGCTCAGAATGGCTCTCCACGCCAGGTATGGTGGTACACACCTATAATCCCAGCTTCTGAGGAGGCTGAGGTAGGAGGACCACCAAGGTTTAAGGCCAAGGTGGTAATGGGGCCACGGGTTCAATTCCCAATACTAAAGAAAGCAAAATTAAATAAAAAATGGCTCTCAGTTGAGGTATGGAAAATCACCAAGCGGCCTAAGAGCCACCTCCCTGCCACATCCCCAGCTGAACTCCTTTTAGCTTTCTCTTTCCCTAGAGATCAAAGCTATTGTGTCAATACTGGGCCCTGATCCGAGTCACCTTAAGCAGACTGCTTATACAACCTGGGAATGGAAACTGGGGACAGAACAATCAGAGCAATCCAGGTAGCTACGGAGGGGTTTCCTCAAAGTACAAGAGCCCTTGGTCCTACAGTACCACCAACACATCTATTTCTGAAAGGAATGAAATATCAGTAAAGCTCTCCAATCTCAGCATGTTCCATGGCCAGCAGGACCCCAGCCTGTCCACAGTGGCAAGTTAGTGGCCTGGCCAGAATGGCTGTACCAGGGATGGGGA
This sequence comes from Ctenomys sociabilis, assembly GCA_004027165.1. Classification (NCBI taxonomy): domain Eukaryota; kingdom Metazoa; phylum Chordata; class Mammalia; order Rodentia; family Ctenomyidae; genus Ctenomys; species Ctenomys sociabilis. The sequence goes on along the minus strand of PVKA01012592.1, from coordinate 55,230 downwards.
AGCAGGAGCTATAGGAACAAGTCCCCAGCTCTTTGTCAGTTAAAGCTGCAATTTTCAAGTGCCAATCACCTATTGGATCCATGCTATATGAATATTCCCATCCTCCAAAAAAACTGTTACACCCATTTTACACACATGGACTTGAAGGCCTAGAAGTTAAGTGGCATATGGTTCACAAGTGGCAGAATGGGGACAGAACCCCCAGTCCACCTGATTCTTGTGCTCTCATTTCTCAGCACCACTATGTCCCATGAGTATAAGTTACCCGAACTCTGACATAAGAGGAGAAACAAAGAATGTGGAGTCAGGGGCTCTAGTTCCTGCCTTGTGGGGATCCTTGACTAACTCTGTGGCTCTGGGCAAGTCATCAGCTGTTCCTGCACACTACAAGCCTCACCCTGGGGTGAGGGATGAACGAGAGCAGAGCCCACAGGTGATGCTCAACTGCCAGTCCATCAGCAGAGACCACCAAGATGGCCTCCTGAGATCACCTCTGAAAACTGCCATGCTGGATCAGCAGTACCTGTCAGGAGCACAGGAGGTGGCACGTCAGGTCAGTGTGTGATGGTGCCATTGCTCAGCATTCCCGAACTCGGAAAGCCTAAGTACTACAGGTGCTCTTCCTTCATTCAATCTGTCCTGGCTGATTCCGAGTCTAAAGCAACTACTCTCACACGCATACAAATGCTGTTTTTTCTTTATTTTTACTTAGCATTTCTTCTATTCCAATTGGAATTCTCGGGAAAGCCCGAGAATTTTCTCTCTCAGCAGGTCTTAAGCCTACGCGCATTTATGTCGTGTGCAGTGTGATCCAAATCTGAATTCTGTTTGCCATCGACACAATTCCAATCACAGCGGGAAGAAGCTAAGGATGCAAGGCAGCAGGCAATCTAAACAGATGAAGTGTCTGGCAGCTAGCAGGGTGGACAGAAGGTCACAAAGACTCAGGCCAACCAGGCCACAACCCAGGGACTTGGCCAAGGAAAAGCACAGCAGGCCTGCAGCTGCCAGGGCTACTCAGACAAGGTCATACCACTTGTGGTGTGAAGAGTACTGCACGTGGTGACAAGAAGACCACTGGATCACTGACCCTTATTCAAGATGGCTCCAGAGAGGAACAAGCCAAGCACTGGCCAGAAGGCACTTCACCCCCAGATGAGCACCTGGCAAAGCCATAAGTTACTGCTACGCACATGTCACAAGACTGCTGAGTGCTTGTAACACTCAGCCTGGTGGTCCTGGGCGTCTCAAGTCTCCTGCACTCACTAGGAGGACCCCAGTTCTCGGTGGCTTTCTAGAGATGCGCTGTCGCACTGGTTTGCACCTCTAGCTCCTACCAGACCCCAACTACCTTGGCTAGTTTTCATGGGCGCCTCCAACATCTGGTAACACAACAGCTGCTGCCTGTTCTGAGGCCTCCTCAGAGGTGTGAGAATATAGTGTGTGGGCAGCTGCAATCAATCAATCCTCTGTTTTGGTGCCCTGACCCCTCCCTATGAATGTCTTGCTTCTGTTTGAAGCACTGTTGAAGAATACAATTTGTTTCTCTTTCAAGCCCAGAGTTAAAAATAAGGCAAGGACTGGGATGCCCAGGGGCGCGGCATTCAATGGGTAGTCTTACTAATTGCTTTTTCTGTGATCTTTCCACAGTGGATCCCTTTAAATGGCCATAGACAGCATAAGTCTTGCCAGCACACAACCAATGCCTGGTGCTCACACCAGATCTCAGGTAAACAGGTACTAGCAAAGACCTGTTATGCCAGCAAAACTACTGTGACAGACATCTCCCGGGCTCAGGCTGGGCCCTGCCCTCAACACACACACTGTGCACAAGGGAGGCTACGGCTTCACATAAAACCCTGACAGCAGGATATTGCCCCCCTAGTGCCAAGGGCAAAAGACATAAGACAAGAATGTTTACATACAACCAACTTCCTACAGTGAAAGGTGAGTCTGATTCTGTTAGCATTTCGTAACTCTTAGCTCTCAACAGGCAGATAGCAGCAGGCTCCTTCACATTCATGAAAGAAAAAGTATGAGCTGAAAGGGTATCAAACAAGCAGCAAAGGACAGAAAGGGAAGCCAGGAGAAGGACAAAAGAAAAAAAGTACTCTCATAATAGACTGAGCAGTTCCTGAACATGCACCTTGACTGTTGCTCAGAGTGTCTTTAATGGACTACAGACCCAGCGACTATGATGACAGTAGAAAGTATCTTAACATCACCTTGTGTCAGGCAGCATGCTGGAACATGTATGTACACACACACATGCACACAGATACACAAATGTACATATGCATGCACAAAGTTGACACAGCATACGCACACTGTTTCTCCTACATTCCTGTGTTGGTGCTGGTAGTATCTGCTGCACAAAGATGTTAAGCAGTGTGCCCAGGAACCTCCTTCCCCTCTTCTGAAGGCCTCCCGCTATCTCAACGTCTCCTCCCAAACACAGATACAAACGTCCATAGCTTGTCCAGAAGGGCCCTGGTGGACCTAGTAACCACCAGAGCCTCAATTTCCTCAGGACGGGCTGGAATGGACAAGCCCTAAGGGCACACCCACTTCAAGAATAGGCACAAGTCACTAATTCCTGCTGAAACTAGCTGTAATGCTGACAAATGTGGGGCCAGGATTCCCTTGGGTCTTCTCCTGGAGGGTTGGAGGGACTCCAGCTCCCACTGTCCCTCTGGCCATGGACTACAGGCCAAAAGGAAGACCCTGCACACTGATTCAGTCTGTTCCCTATCAGCTTCGCTGGGGATCGGAGGTATTTTTATCTGAACACCCACCCATTCCAAAGGTCTAACAAAACAGGCATTTTGCACCTTTAATCTGAAGCATTCACACAACTGGTCCCTGAAGACCAGGTGAAGACATGTGCTTCACAAGAATGCTCAAGTGGAGCAAATGTATCAACTAAGATCAGCAGCCCATGAAACAGAGTACAGAGTCAGCTTAAGGACTTATGGGCTGGTGCCAACGCCGCAGACAAACCTTCCACAGATACACAAGAACACCTACTAGCTTCTGTCCCATGAAAAGGGGGGTCCTGCATACTTCGTGGCAATTACAAATGATGAGTACACAATATACAAAAGATAGTGTTTATGGACAAAAGGCCTAGCCCCAGCCACTCCCAGAAACATACACCAGCACCATACCCACTTGTTTGGTACCCTCACCCAAGGGTACTGGTTGAGTAAGGATTGCCCCAGGCCTGATTTCCTAGGCTGCCTAGAAAGCAAGGCCCATAGCCTTTGCTCATCCACTGGAAAGTTGAAGCAGCCAGACCCACAGAGCCCCACAGAGAAGGCAGGCAACAGTTGGATGCCTGGCAAGACATGACTCAGAATCCATGGCTTTCTCAGGCTCTGGCTACAGGCCATGGGGTACACACACTCTCCTTCCCAGGGGCCCCTCTCTACTTTCCCTGTGTCCATCTGGGCACAGGACTAGCTGCTGAGCAAGAGGCTAAAGACTGACAGGCTGAACCAAGACAGCCTCCTCGGCTCCAGAACACTACCCCTGACCTGGAGCTGATGAAACAGCCTACACAGCTGGGCATGGCTCTTTAAATGATATATTTTTAAATGGTTTCTACCCAAGTAAGGCTGGAAAATGCCTCCAGTGATGCCAATGGTGTTATTCCAACCTGTGGCTAGTAAAATATAATAACATGTGTAAGTTGTTTTTATTACCTCTCTAGCTTATGAGCTAATAAAATAAGCTCAGCATTAAAAATTTAACTGAGGCTGTGTATCACATCCAGAACTTAGAGCTCTAGATTTCCTTCAGGAGAAACCCAAAACTGTCATTTTCCCAGCCTTTTTACTTATTTAATCTCTGCAAAAGGAAATTTCCTCTTGATGTTCAATGCATACATCGAACCTCTGCCCAGAATGTCAAGCCAGAAATGTCAACTACACCAGAATGAGAAAGGGACTTGTCTGGTGGAAAGATGGAAGACAGAGAAATTGGCAGGGAAGCAGGAGCTCTAGGGACCATGGACATGGGAAGACACAAGCATGTCACCAACTCACCCCCGAGCTGCCCCAGCTGGGTCCTGGGACCTTGAGCAGAGCTGGCCAGAAAGCCTGCACTCTGAGGCTAGGTATGTGCTGGACTGGACATACCCAAACCTCTTTTCTTATTGGGTCCTTTAGGCCAGAAGGAGAATTAAAGAGAAGAGAAAAAAACTTTATGAACAGACACTGTCCCCACATGAAACAGAGTGGATACTACAAGACCACCTACCCTGGATCTGATCCTGGAGCTACAAGAGCAAGGCTCACCCCACAGAAACCATCCTATCCAGCAGGGTGTCCATCTGCACACACAGAGACGTGACTGATGTTTCCCTTCATGGGACTCGAAAAATGATGATGGCCAAACACATGGCACTGTGCAACATGGCGATCTGACATACACAACCCAAAGTTCTCCCTTCCATATCCATAGTCAGTGAGGACAGAACCAAACATATATTCTGGCCCTACCACCATGCTTATACCCTCTGACCTCCCTGGCAGGAGCCAAGTGCAGCCAGTCCCCAGGCCCAGAGATGGCTGAGATCCAAGCTAAGAGTATGCAAGCTTTAAGTTCATCTCAATCAGGCTGGCACAAGGCAGGGCTCCAAGACAAAGAGAATGAAGGTCAAGGGACAGAGGCCTGTGGCCGGACAGTTCTAACTACAAGAACGGCAAGAACAGTTTCAGAGGTGGCATAGAGGATGCTAAACACATTTCTTGGCAGCCTAACATTTTCAACAGTGTAAACAGAGGAATATGCCCACATCCCACTGCCTTGCTCCTGGAAACCATGACTCTGATCTCAGGATCAGCATAATCTGAGAGACACTGAAGGTGCACAGGGAGTCTCATACCAGCCTCAGGGGTGGGTTCTGGAGAGAGGACTGTAGAGAAGGACTGGAAGGAGATCACAGTGGTCACACTGGCCTGCCTGTGATGCCTGCCTTTCACCATCTGTCTATTCTTATACCACTAACAGTGTGTATCAGAAGGAAAGAGCATATCTCATTTTAAGGAGAGAAATAGATACTTTTTTTAACAAAACAACTTGAAATATTCTTTCTTTGAATAGGATTCTTAAAACAAGGGAGTTAACCCATTCTGAGCATCTCTGTACACTGGCACTGAACACTTGGCCAGGACACACCAGGACCAGCAGACTCCCATGAGCACAGAAATATTCTGAAGCCCCTGCTGCTGCACCGGGACACTTACCTGGGCCATCTTGGCAAGGTCTAGAGAAGGCCTCTGCTCCTGCACATCTTCGGGGCGCCGCCGTTTCACACCAACCTTCTTGTCATTAAGGACACATGGCTGGGAGCGGCTACGGGAGAGCCCGCTGGAACGTCTTGCCAGCTCTGGCGTTGAGGCAGGGGTGCTGTTGGCTGAAGGTGGACAGTATTCCGTGAAGGAAAACTGTTCATGGGAGCAGGAGAGGGACCGCTGCAGGTCTAGCCGGCCCCCACCCACAGGGTGTGGATCGGGGCTCCAAGGGTCACCTGCCTGTCCACAGGGGGGTGAGCCCAGGGCTCCTTGGCTGCTGGGCTGTGCCCCAAAGCGGTGGTGTAGTCCTGCCTGGTGGCAGGGTGAGGACAGCCCATTAGCCCGGGCAGGGAGGCTGAAGCTGGAGCTCCTCTGCATGGTGCTGGCGCCATTGGAATAGCGCTGGACGCTGCCACCACTGTAGCACCGTCTCTTCTCCACAGGAGTCCAGACTTTGGACCCCAAGGGCCGCCATGACGTCCGGCAGCTGGACATCTCATCAGAGAAGGACAGTGACCGGCACTGGCGCTTGCTTGGGGGTGCGGAGGGGTTCCCATTGTGGTCACTGATGCTGAGGTCTTTGATCAGGCTGGTCACTGCACAGGTGGTCACTGCCTCTCGGTGCCACAGTGAGCCATCCTGACATTTTTCAGGGAGGCACTCCCAGATGCTGGCACTCGGTTGGTCAATCTGAAGAGGGCATTTCCTATCCAGGTCTCGCCATCTGTCATTTTCTGATGCATAAATGACAAAAAGAAAACAGGTTTTGAGAGACCTTAACAACAACCATCTATTTTTGTTTTCCACATAGCATTTTGGAGACTTAAAAGGCTTAAACACCATCCAGTTTAGCCTCATTTTACAAATAAGAAACTGAAGCTGAGAGAAAAAGCAAATCTCGATGTGTTAAGTTAGAAGCAGAGTGAGAAATAGGACTCACATACACCCTCTGGATTCCTGATAACATTTTCTTCCGAGCATACCACACTGCCTCCCAGGAAAATGCAAAGCAGTGTTATCCACACAGAATTCTTTCTTATCTTACAAGTGCCCACCACTCTGGCGGCATAGTCAGGACAATGCATCATGCTAAGTCCCTACTCAGTTATTGATTGTTCTTTGGGTGAGAATTGATTCCCTAGAAGACTAACACAAAGCAAAGCCTTCTGACACTTCAGAAGATCAAGGTCTAAATGGGGCTGGGGTACTTCCAGGTCAGTTTATTTAAATTCCACCTTTAAAGCATTTGCTGTAAATAGAAAATGGATCTTTTATGGATTATGTCCCCTCTACCAAATGCTCAACATCAACAACAGCAGCCAATCACAGCGCTTCCTCTGTATTTATTTGACTTCTGGCTGAAACTGAGGATATTTAAAGTAATTAAAATCCCTAAGAGCAAGTCTTGGGCTGCACAGACTTCAAGCACAATTTGGATGCACACATTCATGTCTGCACTCGAATGTACACATAAATAAGCTAACCCTATGGATTGCTAGATCTGCACTTGAACTTTTATTTTGGTGAAATCATCAAGAATTATTTGTTGTTTTTCAATACAGAATAAGGCTTCATGCTGGGAATTCAAGGAGAGGTAAAGATAAACTTGACATGGTTCTTGTATTCAAGTTTACAAAAGCAAAGTTAAGAAATACGCTATGCTGTCAGGACTCGACATGTAGCACTTTCTATCTTCCAAACCTGCATATATTTATAAACTGTGCAAATGTAAATAGCTCAAGTCAGGCAATCAGCAGAAGTGGACTGTGACACAGAGCTCACAGGGTATTTAAATGAGCTCCAGGCCTCTGGGTGAGGGGGTTCACTCACTAAGACTTCACCCTGGGCCATGCAATCCACACAGCATGTGCATGCAGCACCGTCAAGTGCAAAGGTGAAGACCAAGGCTTAGGGGGGGATGGGGGCAACTGGCCCAGGGTCACAGAGCTTACATGATACAAAACCAGGCTGGTCTAACCCTAGGACCACGCTGTCTGTCTTCATCACACTACAGTGCTGAGAAGCACCACAGGGAGCCTGGCACCAGCTCTGTCCCAAGAAGCTTAGGAGCAGGCCAAGATATGCTACTTAGATTCAGAAAGTTGCAATTTACTCATCCGAGAGGCAGGCCTTCTGTAGCAAAATTCACAAACTTAATTCCTTCACTTCTGATTCTACTCCTAATTCACAAAAGGTATCAAGAAACAAGACACTTCTAGGCTGAATTTAGACCCTTATCTCTCACAAGTACTAAACTAAAATCAGAATGGATCAAGATCTGAATGTTAAAACAGAAACATTTAACCTACTAAAAAATAAAACTGTACAACTGTAAAACTTTTGAAGTCATATGTATAGGCAAGGAACAGAAGCTCAGTTAGATGGGGGATTCTTGGTTCTACTACCAAGAATCAACAAATGGGACTGTACCAAATTTAAAAGATCCTGTACAGCACAAGAAACAATCAACAGAGTGAAAATTACCTACAGAATGGGAAAATATTTTGCCAGCTATTTCCAGACAGAGGCTTCATATCTAGAATATATACAGCACTTAAAAAATTAGCCCCAAATTAAAAAAAAAAAAAACTAAAAAATGTATATAGGAAAGGAATAGTCACCTCTCAGAAAAAGAAGTGCAAATGTCCAAAGAATAAATGAAGTGTTCAACACTTCAATTATTAAGAATACAGGGATTTATATCACTATCTGATTTCTTTTATTCAAGATTAGTCTCAACATACATCCATTTGCCTCCAAATGATTCACATTTAACCTTCTTTATGGCAGAGTAGTACTGAACTATGTAAATGTTTTCTTTATCTATACATCTACTCATAGGCACATGGGCTGTTTCCAAGATTTAGCTATTATAAATTGTACAGCAGCACAATTCATAATCACTAAATCTTGGAAGTGACCTCTATGTTCATCAACACATGAAGAGATAAATAAAATGCAGTACTTATACATATTAGAGTACTACTCTGTCATTCAGATAATCTGTAGGGAAATAGATGATGCATCTTGAGACCATACAGTGGACAAATTTAAGTGCACAAGTTTAAGTGGACAAGTATCACATTTTCTTTTACATGAGAAACCCCAAACATAAATAAAGAGCAAAATAAAAGAGATAATAAAAAGTAGGCAGCTAGGGCTGGGGAGATAACTCAGTGGCATAAGTACCTTCCCTGCAAGCACAAGGTCCCAAGTTTGATCCCAGGTACCGCAAAACAAAACAAAACAAAACAAAACAAAGTAGGCAGCTAGATCTTTCTCCAATGGGAAGATTAGGAGATGGAGGGAGGGCGTGGAGGGGGAGGGAGTGGAGGGGGAGGGGATGAAAAGAGAATTATGATACGTCACGTATGCAGACCAACTCCCCACCAGGAAGATGAGGGATATGCAAACTTGCACCAATGAAACTTTTTTTAAGAGACAAGATAGTCATCCAAAGGTGTTGAATGTGATGCCCTTGATGAAGCATTCAAGGGGGATAAAGAATGTGGCAAAAGAGGAGGCCAAGGCCAAAGAGGTAGCTCAGCGGCATAAGCGCCTGCCTGGCAAGCGCAAGGTCCTGAGCTTTATTCCCAGTACTGCAGAAAAAATGGGGGGCAGGGAGAGGCCAGAGGAAAAGCCAAGTCAGACTTGTGTGTGACGATTCTTCCACTCAGGCACACTGCCACAGTCATGCGACATAAAACCTGGGATAGTGGGCAGGGGACACAAGGAGAAACCACACAAGGCTTTATCCACTGAGTCTCAAGAGCTGGGAATGCAAGGAAGAGATTTCCGTAAACCCACATGGGCCACTTCAGAACAAAGCAGGACTAATGAGAATCCCAATTCACCTCCTCCTAGAACCTTCCCAGGCCCTGCCTGTGGCCTAGCCAAGGCAAGTCTGGACACCTGTTCTTCAGCTGGATTAGATAAAATTACTTCCAAATTCAAACACTACCAAGAAGTATATTTTTGTAAGTTTCATTTATGTTGTTCAAAGATATCTTCACTACACATAGAAAGCATTTTCTTCAAGTCCCCATCATTCTTTTAAAACAGTTTCCATTTGATATAAATCATCAGGTCAAAGTTCAGTGAAATAAACTAATAATATAAAATTAGAAGAAATTTAAACACATACAGACTAAGTAATAACCAGCTTTGTTAAATGCAAAAGAAAAAAGTAGAGTTATGCATGATGATGATTTCCATTAAAATAATGACACTAAAGTGGTAAAAACATTGCAATGTCCTACCATAGAGGACTGGAAAAAAACACAGTATCAAGGAACAACATGGAGCATAAAGCAGCCCATCTCAAGGAGGCTATGAAGATGTGGGAGATGCTGGCCATACGATGCTGTGATAAAGAGGCAGGATATAAAACCATATGATGCTTATTTAGTAAAACAGGTACGTGTTACATGGAAGATAAAAAGGAAGTAAACATAAGTAATAACTGATTGGCAGGCAGCTGTTTAATGTATACTTTTTAAAACATTTTCTATGCAAACAAAAGGCTTAGCAAGTACATGAGGACTGCACGCACCAAGCCCACTGGTCCTGTCTGAAGTAATCCAGGAAGTCAGCCAGGGCCAGGGCCAGGGCCAGGGCCTACGCCTCACCTTCCTTTGGACTTTTATGAAGTTGCTGGTCACTAACTTCCCTTTAGGGTAAGGGACTGAGGCACCCTAAGGGCGAGGGCCATAGCAGACTGAGGAGCCCAGCCACAGTGCAGGGGGCCCCACAATGGCAGCACAGACTGTCCATTTAGCTGCCAGGGGCACACATGGAATGTGGCTCAAACGGGCCTCAAAACCTGCGAGGTCTGGGGAGATAGCTTGGCAGTCTAGGTGCCTGCCTGGAAAGCGCAAGGATCTAAGTTTGATTACAAGTACTGCATATCATGTGAGCCCTGCAACTGGGCATGGTGGCACATTCCTGCAATCCTAGCGCTGGGTGTGTTGACACAAGAGGATCACTACAGGTCTGAACTATGTAGCGAGACTCTGTATCAAATAATATTTTAAAAACCATGAAATTTGAAGAGTTGATCCTGTCTCTGAGATACCACTTTCTGTGTCATTTTTGTTTCACTGGACTGGTAACTTTCCTACCTCTGGGAATGAGAAGGGGACTTGTGAAGCAGATAAATATTACCATGACACTCTCATCTAGCAGCACCATTCCATTCCCTTGGCCATCCTGCAATCTTGCTGCTAGACTAAACTAAGTCTAGGGGCCCCTAATCCAGTCCCACATTCTCACTGCCACTAGAGAGCTTTCTGAAGCCCCACTGATCCAGCCTGCAGTTATCCATTGCTCCTTTTGTTTTTTCCTTTAAACAAGGTTTCACTGTATAGTCCAGGCTGGCCTTCAGCTCACTATGGAACCCAGGCTGGCCTTGAATTCATGGCAACCCTCCTGCCTCAGCCTCTGGAGTCCTGGGATTATAGTCATGAGTCACACCTGGCTTAGTTATCCATTGCCTCTTGAAAAGGATGCAAATGTTTTAGGCTGGCATCTAGGCCTGTCCATTTGTGGTTTCCCTAGCAGAACCAAAATTCTAGGTACAAAACTTCTTATGATATTGGAAGCTGGATAAGAATCATGAAGAGTGAAAACCATTCTTAAAAATTCCCAATCAAGTTGGTCATGGTGGCACATGCCTGTAATCACAGCACTCGGGAGGCTAAAGTAGGAGGATCACTGCAAACTCAAGACCAGTCTGGGCTACAAAGTAAGTTCAAGGCCAGGCTGAATTACATAGAGAGACCCTGCCTCAAACCTCCTGGTTTCAAAGAGACAACCCTGAAGAGCAGCTCTTATGTACCAGCAATTAATTCCTTTTGAAGCTGCAGTTTAATCATGAGATTACAGGAATGAACACCAGTAAAATCTAAATCCAAAGGGCTGGAAGTCCAACTCACTTGGCCTTGAAGCTAACTACCAAACCTCCCCCCCCCCCCCCCCCCCCCCCCCCCCCCCCCCC